>SKCR01032882.1:0-302720 GCA_019454045.1 Zanthoxylum bungeanum
CGTCGCGACGTAAGCTCGGTATTTCGGAAATATCGAACCCGAACGCGTGAGTGCACGTGGGCCCACTTTCATTTGGAAACGTGTGGGGCCCACATGACACATGTCATTCTAATGCTTTGCATGTAGATTGTGTACATTGCACTCAATGTCATTGCATGGAGTTTGAGTGTTTGACACTCTAAGCCATTGCATGTTATGTGTCATAATTTTATTATTAATTTAATGAAAATTATGGCATAAATATAAATTGATTTTTGGTAAATGATTTTAACTTAATACACAAAAATTCTTCTCTCTAAAACTCTCTCTTCTCTCACGCCCAAATGAAGGAATGTTCACTGGTTTGGAACCAGAAATGGCGTGAACAAAGGGAAGCCAATAGTGGTTTCTCATGGTGAGAAATCAAGTGCTAGCACACTTTCAAGTCTTGCGAAGGTGGTAGGGAGGTTCGACCATGAGGCGGGACTCATCCGATGGAGTTTGGAGCTTCGTTTTGAGACCCGAAACTGCCAAGACAGTGAGCATGGACTGGTTGCAGTAAGCTTACAAAGGCAGTGCGTTTTTGGGCATGATTCGTCTTCAAATCGACATAACCGATCAATGTAAGTATTCCGCTATCTTCATTGGTGTATTCACGCATGTTTTCATGTCTTGATTTGATCTTGGGACCTTAGAATAATTCAACAGCCTATATATGCCTAACCACTCACCAAGCCAAACCAAGCCCACACCACATTAGGCCCACACACCCATCACCCAAATTAAATAAAATATTAAATAAAATATTAATTAGATAATGAAATTGAATTAAATAAAATAATTAAACCATTTACCAATTAAAATAAAACATAAAATATAATCATACCTAATTTAGATAAATCAAATATATTAACTTCCTAACTAAACAAAATCACATACTAAATTAAAAAGATGTTATGCCTAATTAAATCACTCATAACCAATTTAAATATATTGGCTTCCTAATCTAAACCAATCTTGTCTCCATCAAATCCACTGCTTTCCTTATCCAACACCAAATCAAATCCTCTCTTTAATGCCAAAATCCCTTCCTTGTGAGACAAGGAGAAGCCCTAGCCCTTGTCTATATAAACAACCCCTAACCAAAGCCATCCTCTCCCTCCAAGCCCTCACACACGAAAATACAAAGAAAAAGCTCTCCAATTCATGCCCATACACAAGAAGGAAAGCCTAGTTCATTCACATAATATTCACATAAGAGATACAAGACATCAAAACCCTAAGACCTTACATTGCCGTGAACACCACCTCCAATCTACCTCATTCACGCACATCACTCCTACACACAGCCATTGCCGCATCTAGCCTCCTCCACAGCCCCAACTCACGCCTAAACAGACCTTGAAACAGCCCCTATAACCCCTCAAACTCACGCCAAACATCCCTCTATGCATCACCTTCACTGCACGCCTAAATACCCCACTGCACTGCCTCCTTCACTGCCGTAAATCACCCCACTTTCTGCCCAGTTTCACAGCCCCAATCTGTCCCCTAAAACAGTCCAGAAACACCCCAAAACTGCACTAAAAAACTGCACAAAACCCCCCTAAAAAATCACCAAAAACAGCAGCCCCTAGCCTCCAAAAATCGCCAAAACAGTGAACAAAAACTGCACTTTAAAACCTTTGAACAATCGAACAAGCAGCAGCTCGATACCCATTAAAACCACACAAAACAGTCCTAAATGCACTTGAAACAGTAAGCAAAAAATACAGAGGAAACAACAGCAAAACCGAGGTCAAACAGCAAGCAATACAGCAAAACAGTGAGCTAAGACGCTAAACCAGTGAACCGGAGAAGTTGAGGAGCTTTAACCCTTCCGATCTCCGCGAAACGCAAGTCCGAAAGTCGGCAAAAAAGGTTAGACCTTAGGGTATTTTTCACACTCGTTTTCAGTTTTATTTTTTGTATTTATTGAGTATTGTTCGCATGATTATTATTTGTTAAAATGCATGTTGTGGCCCTTGAGTAGATAAATATGCATGTGTTACGAAATATTGTATGTTGTGGCCTTGGAATAAGATGAAAGATGGATTTCAACTGTCGCGGTATATCGGATGGAAACCCGGACATAAATTTCATAGCCGATTCCGAATGGACGGTAGTATGATCTGTACTCGGGATACAACTCCACGTACCGCTTGAGTAAACAGCACATTCTTTTGTTTTATGTTGCTTTATTTATTTATTATTCGTCATTTAAATTCCACATGTTACTTGTTTATGTAATTATGTGATCGAGCACATGGGCTTAGTAAGTCGGATTAAAGGTCCCCTATTTTGAGGGGGGTTAAAACCCTTTACACGACGCTTTGCCGCGAAGCGGTTGTGATGTGTGTTCGTTGAATGTAATATGTGGTTCAATCGCGTATACTAAGTTTGATATTATTGTCTTTATTTCTCATATGCATTATGTGATCGAGCGCATGGGCTTAGTAAGTTGGATTAAAGGTCCCATATTCGGAGGGGTTAAAATCCTACACGATGAGCTTTGCCGCGCGGTCGATGTATATTCGGTTGATGTAAGATGTGTTCAATCGGGTATATGAAGTTCCATATAGTTATCTTTATCTTTGTGCGGATTGTAATGAAAAGCGCATGGGCTTATTATGTTGGACTAAAAAGGTTCTCCATTGGGGGAAGAAAAGCCTAAAAGGCTACCTTTACCACGATATTTGCCACGTCTTTCATCTATTGATTGCATCTTCTATCCTTGCCTTGGCTTGACTTATTATCATTTGTGTATCCATGTCATGATAGCATTTGGGCATTATTTCTCGTGGTATATAGGATGGAAACCCGGACATAAATTTCATAGCCGATTCCGAATGGACGGTAGTATGATCTGTACTCGGGATACAATTTCACGTACCACTTGGAAAAATACCCACGTGTGTGTTTGTGTCATTATTAGTTATCTTCCTTTGCACCACATCATGACATGTTTATTTTAGCATATAGTTTTTTCTTTTTAGCTTATGCATTTGTATTACCTATTAGTGATCTATTTATATTATGCGCTTAAATGTCTTTCCTTAATATGCATGCTTGTATGAATGCTATTTGTTTGCGCCTCTGTGTCTACGATTGTGAAACTGTATGTCTTCCGTATGTCGATTTATCTTTATGCATGAATTCGGACATAGATTATATACAAATAGGTTGTATGTAAACATGAAAATGTGTTATATGTAAATTTAGATATTAGCTTTGTAACTATGCATGCAAACTTAGGAATGACTTATCCTGGAAATATGTTACTTGGGCTTGGTTAGATTATTGCATAATCATTTTATTACAAGTGGCATAAGTAAGGGACCATTCCGAACCCAACGGTTTGAGGTCTTCCCTTGCGAGGGGTGAGTGCGACCTTAAATCTTTGTCCCGGTCACACCGGGTGGCGACTCCATTATTCTCCGGTTTAGTCCCCCGCGGGCTACTCCGTACTCCCAACCGGGCCGCGAGCTCGGGACAGCATGCGTCGCCCAAGTTCTGTATTCCCACGTTCTGGCGACTCCACTGGGGATAGAGAATCAGCCCCGAAATGATGTATTGTAATATTATGATTTATGCTTTAATAAACCGTGTCTACTGTGAGTTAAACGGGGTTTAATCAAAGGCATTTTGAGGCTAGGTAATGGTTTGGTGTCTTCCTTCACTCACTACCTTTCTAGAAGGAAAAGCTGTAAAGGCACCTAGATAGCCATCTACTCGTAGCCTATTGTGATGGACAAATTTGGAGGACTTGTTGCTTATTCCTGTCACCAAGCGATAAAAGCCTAAGAGGCTTGGGTACTTAAGAGAGCCTCGTTCCACCCTCCCTCTGGGGAATCTGCAACAAGAAATCCATTTGACAGTCAGCCACACACCATAGCTCGTTGGCACATACCTTAGTGTATAAAAAGGGTGCGCTCACTTGGTCACTCGAACCCTTGAGTGGGGAGACCTAGTTGTGGGCCATCTTTCGCCGGTGAGAGCCTTTGTCTACACCCTTACGAACCCACATGTAGACCGGTGTTGTATGACCTATAGCAACTATTTCCTTGTGCTTGTGGACCATCCTCATTTGGATGTAGTTGGGCTTCTTGTCAGAAATACGAACTTGTTGGGCCATTTAAACTGGGACGAGTTCGTATCCTATGACAATTGGGCCAAAAGCTTCTGAAATGTCGATGGGCCACTCTATAGAAATTTTATTTATGTTTGCATTACCTTTCTTTTATGCTTGTGTTTGGGAACATCGTTGTTGGATCCATTTGGGCCATTTGTCATGGGATGTGGGCTTGTTGGGCCATTTAAACTGGGACAAGAACGTATCTTATGACGATTGGGCCAAAGGCTTCTAAATATTGATGGGCCATTTTGTGCTTGTGTTCGGAACATTATCATTTGGATATGGTTGGACTTCTTGCCATGAGATGTGAACTTGTTGGGCCATTTAAACTGGGACGAGTTCACTCCTATGACAGTTAGCCCAAAATCTTCTAAAATGATGATGAGCCGATTTATGTGAAAATTTTAATAAGTTGGTATATTCCTTGTATCACATGCATCTCATTCATTTCATGCATACACGCATCATGTTAATCCTTGTGTCTAAAAGCCATTATAGATTCCCGTTGGGTTAGGGAAGAGGCAAGACTCACCAAAAGACCGGTAACAGATATGAGTACATCTGATAATGAGGTCTCTCGGATAGATCAGTTGGAAAATGGTTTCGCCAAGATTACCGAACAGTTGCAAGCCTTGACTACCGCCATGGCAAATATAGCTGTACCCCGTGCTGGGGGAAATTATGAGAATGTGATGCGCGAGGAGCCTTCGAATGGGTTGGGGGATGATATCCCCACTTTTGATGATGACATGGAGGGTATGCAACAGGCAGAGTGATTGGGTCTCAGGCAGAATTTCAGAAGATTCGGGATCAGGTTGAAACAGTTACCTGCAAAATGAGGGGTAAACATGAAGAGTTGTTAGATTATGAGGCAATGACCTTCGGAGAACAGCTGCCAGCTCAGTTTAAAATGCCCGACATGGCCAAGTTTAATGGGAATGGAGACCCGAGAGTCCATCTGCAGCAATATGTCTCAGTCATGAGTTCAGTGGGCCTATCACAGCGCCAAGTCCAAAAGATGTTTGGGATGTCACTCGAGGGGGCACCTGTGGTTTGGTATCATAGCCTTGAGAAGAAGGTTAAGGAAGATTGGAGAGAACTAGCTGATGCTTTTCTGAAGCAATATGTTACAGACTAAGAGATTGACTTGTCATTCCGTGATTTGGAGAACACTAAACATAAGCCAGAGGAAAGTTTCAAAGAGTATGTGGATCGCTGGAGAAGCCAGCTTTTGAAAATGCAGACTCGGCCTTCAGAGAAAGACCAAATTAAGATGATTATCAAGGGCACCAAGCCCTCTATTTATGGTAAGCTGAAGAGGATGACCTCCATGATTACTGATTTCCGACAGTTGAGAGAGACTGTTATGGATATTGAAGAAGATGAGGCTGAAAACAGAAAGTTTTATGGCCAGAGTAGAAGAACTTTTGGGGGGCATTCTGAAACTAAACCTGCTACTGCCGAGGTTGCTGCCATCAAGAACCGTCATTTCTCTAACCTGGGGAAGCCGTTATCTAAGGTGCTTGAGAAGTTGAAGGGACAAGGACTCATAAAACCCTTAGAGCCTAAACCACTTCCAGATCCTATACCACCCAACCTTGACCTAAGCTTGTATTGTCACTTCCATCAGAGGAGAGGCCACGAAACTGACAACTGCACCCGCCTTAGGCATGAAATCCAAAACCTCATCGATGCTCACAAAATACCCGACCCAGAGAAAGAACAACCCAACACATATTGGAACCCCCTACCAAATTACCACTCCGTTCCACCACCCACCTACATGATCAACTCTGGATTGCCTGAAACTTTTGTCCTCTAAACTCTTAACCACCAAGCTTATTACATGGAGATATGGGATGATAGTGAAGAACCGTAGGTCAAGAAAGAAGGCAATGCTGTGAATGATGAAGTTGTTCCTCCTAGTTTTTTTGATACTGCATTTTTAATATAGACATTGATTTGGTCTACTTGTTCGAACCATTTCTTAAATGATAATAAATACGTTCATTTCGTTTACTTGCCTGAGTCTCTTCCTCCAACCTGCAACATGAGTATATTTGAGAAAAGCATTCAACCTTGGTACTATGAAATTCAGTGATGTTTAGAACACGGTGAATCTTCAGAAGCAACAACAGTACAGTCAGTTTCAGAAATGAATCAGTATCAGCTTGGGGGCGAGGCCCACATCATCAGCATCATTTTGGGGGTGAGTCCCAGGGCCGAGGCCCACATCCGTATCAGCTTAGGGCCAAGGCCCACATCAGTTTCAGTTTTGGGGATGATTCCCGGGGCCGAGGCCCACATCAGTTACAGTTTGGGGATGAGTCCCAGGGCCGAGGCCCACATCAGTATCAGCTTAGGACGAGGCCCACATCAGCATCAGTTTAGGGCCGAGGCCCACATCAGTATCAGTCTGGGGCTGAGGCCAATATCAGTATCACTTAGGGCCGAGGCCCACATCAGTATCAGCTTGGGGCGAGGCCCACATCAGCATCAGTTTAGGGCCGAGGCCCACATCAATATCAGTTTAGGGCTGAGGCCCACATCAATATCAGTTTAGGGCCGAGGCCCACATCAATATCAGGTTGGGGACGAGGCCCACATCAGTATCAGCATCATTTAGGGCCGAGGCCCACATCAGTATCAGCTTGGGGGCGAGGCCCACACCAGTATAGCATCAGTTTAGGGCCGAGGCCCACATCAGTATCAGCTTGGGGCGAGGCCCCACATCATCATCAGTTTGGCCGAGTATGGCACTCCGAAAGTGGAGCATGGTTCGTAAATGGACTACTATCACATCTCACCGAAAATGGCACTCCGAAAGTGGAACATGGTTCGAAAATGGTCTACTTTCACATCTCGCCGAAAGTGGCACTCCAAAAATGGAGCACGGTTCAGAAATGGACCAAGGAAGGCCTAACCCATCGGAATATGATACATATCCATGCATACATATCACATACATGCAATGTTTGTTTTGTGTTCGCAGGTTTGTAGCGGCAAAGACCATCTCGTCAAATAACGGTTCAAAAATGAGCCACATTCTTGCATAACACGGTTCGAAAATGGACCGCTACCACAACATATGCCGAAAATGGCATCCCAAAATGGAGCACACATAGCAGACGCCGAAAATGGCACTCCAAAATGGAGCACCCACAACAGATGCCGAAAATGGCATTCCAAAATGGAGCACACACAGTAAAGGTCGAAAATGGCGTTCCAAAATGGAGCACACATAGCAGACGCCGAAAATGGCACTCCAAAATGGAGCACCCACAACAGATGCCGAAAATGGCGTTCCAAAATGGAGCACACACAGCAAAGGCCGAAAATGGCGTTCCAAAGTGGAGCACACAAAGCAAATGCTGAAAATGGCGTTCCAAAATGGAGTACACACAGCAAAGGCCGAAAATGGCGTTCCAAAATGGAGCACACACAGCAAATTCCGGAAATGGCGTTCCAAAATGGAGCACACACACAACAGATGCCAAAAAAGGATGCCGAAAATGGCGCTCCAAAATGGAGCACACACACAAAAGATGCCAAAAATGGCGCTCTAAAAATGGAGCACGGTTCGGGAATGAACCAGGGGTCGCAGCACCTCACTGCCAAATCAACTCAACTCAACACATGGTAAGTCAAGTGGCAGCTGGCGAGCCAGGTAAGTGAAAATGCATTGCATAACTTTGATAGGATTGTTCAAATTCACACACAGCACAAGTCCCATCAAAGTGGTGGCGACTGTAGGCATTGTATTTTTGCATGTGAAATCCGATTATGAGTCTCAGTTGGAGCACTACCTTTTTAGTTAAAGATATTGCGGGAAACGGTCGTCGGAAGGGAATCGGTATTCGTTAGATCCTTGTTCACTTATTTAGCGTCAAGCTCACTTTTTGGACCTCCGTTTAGATTACCTTTGGCCCAGAAAGAAAAACCAAAACCCTTTTAATCTAGCTCATACATGCCTAACCCACTCACCAAGCCAAACCAAGCCCACACCACATTAGGCCCACACACCCATCACCCAAATTAAATAAAATATTAAATAAAATATTAATTAGATAATGAAATTGAATTAAATAAAATAATTAAACCATTTACCAATTAAATAAAACATAAAATATAATCATACCTAATTTAGATAAATCAAATATATTAACTTCCTAACTAAACAAAATCACATACTAAATTAAAAAGATGTTATGCCTAATTAAATCACTCATAACCAATTTAAATATATTGACTTCCTAATCTAACCCAATCTTGTCTCCATCAAATCCACTGCTTTCCTTATCCAACACCAAATCAAATCCTCTCTTTAATGCCAAAATCCCTTCCTTGTGAGACAAGGAGAAGCCCTAGCCCTTGTCTATATAAACAACCCCTAACCAAAGCCATCCTCTCCCTCCAAGCCCTCACACACGAAAATACAAAGAAAAAGCTCTCCAATTCACACCCATACACAAGAAGGAAAGCCTAGTTCATTCACATAATATTCACATAAGGGATACAAGACATCAAAACCCTAAGACCTTGCATTGCCGTGAACACCACCTCCAATCTACCTCATTCACGCACATCACTCCGACACACAGCCATTACCGCATCTAGCCTCGTCCACAGCCCCAAACTCACGCCTAAACAGACCTTGAAACAACCCCTATAACCCCTCAAACTCACGCCAAACAGCCCTCTCTGCATCACCTTCACTGCACGCCTAAATAACCCTACTGCACTGCCTCCTCCACTACCGCAAATCACCCCACTCTTCTGCCCAGTTTTCACAGCCCCAATCTGTCCCCTAAAACAGTCCAGAAACACCCAAAAATTGCACTAAAAAACTGCACAAAACCCCCCTAAAAAATCACCAAAACAGCAGCCCCTAACCTCCAAAAATCGCCAAAACAGTGAACAAAAACTGCACTTTAAAACCTTTGAACAATCGAACAAGCAGCAGCCCGATACCCATTAAAACCACACAAAACAGTCCCTAAATGCACTTGAAACAGTGAGCAAAAAATACAGAGGAAACAACAGCAAAACAGAGGTCAAACAGCAAGCAATACAGCAAAACAGTGAGCTAAGACGCTAAACCAGTGAACCAGAGAAGTTGAGGAGCTTTAACCCTTCCGATCTCCGCGAAACGCAAGTCCGAAAGTCGGCAAAAAAGGTTAGACCTGAGGGTATTTTTCACACTCGTTTTCAGTTTTATTTTTTGTATTTATTGAGTATTGTTCGAATGATTATTATGTTAAAATGCATGTTGTGGCCCTTGAGTAGATAAATATGCATGTGTTACGAAATATTGTATGTTGTGGCCTTGGAATAAGATGAAAGATGTGTCAACTATCGCGGTATATCGGATGGAAACCCGGACATAAATTTCATAGCCGATTCCAAATGGACGGTAGTATGATCTGTATTCGGGATACAACTCCACGTACCGCTTGAGTAAACGGCACCTTCTTTTGTTTTATTTTGCTTTTATTTATTTATTATTCGTCATTTAAATTCCACATGTTACTTGTTTATGTAATTATGTGATCGAGCACATGGGCTTAGTAAGTCGGATTAAAGGTCCCCTATTTTGAGGGGTTAAAACCCTTTACCACGATGCTTTGCCGCGCCGGTTGATATGTGTTCGGTTGAATGTAAGATGTGTTCAATCGGGTATACTAAATTTGATATTATTGTCTTTATTTTTCATATGCATTATGTGATCGAGCGCATGGGCTTAGTAAGTTGGATTAAAGGTCCCCTATTCTGAGGGGTTAAAATCCATTACCACGATGCTTTGCTACGCTGGTCGATGTATATTCGGTTGATTGTAAGATGTGTTCAATCGGGTATATGAAGTTCCATATAGTTATCTTTATCTTTGTACGCATTGTAATGAAAAGCGCATGGGCTTATTATGTTGGACTAAAAAGGTTCTCCATTTGGGGGAAGAAAAGCCTAAAAGGCTACCTTTACCACGATATTTGCCGCGTCTTTCATCTATTGATTGCATCTTCTATCCTTGTCTTGGCTTGACTTATTATCATTTGTGTATCCATGTCATGATAGTATTTGGGCATTATTTCTCGTGGTATATAGGATGGAAACCCGTACATAAATTTCATAGCCGATTCCGAATGGACGGTAGTATGATCTGTACTCGGGATAGAATTCCACGTACCACTTGGAAAAATGCCCACGTTTGTGTTTGTGTCATTAGTAGTTATCTTCCTTTGCACCACATCACGACATGTTTATTTTAGCATATAGTTGTTTCTTTTTACCTTATGCATTTGTATTACCTATTAGTGATCTATTTATATTATGCGCTTAAATGTCTTTCCTTAATATGCATGCTTGTATGAATGCTATTTTTTTGCGCCTCTGTGTCAACGATTGTGAAACTGTATGTCTTCCGTATGTCGATTTATCTTTATGCATGAATTCAGACATAGATTATATACAAATAGGTTGTATGTAAACATGAAAATGTGTTATATGTAAATTTAGATATGAGCTTTGTAACTATGCATGCAAACTTAGGAATGACTTATCCTTGGAAATATGTTGCTTGGGATTGGTTAGATTATTGCATAAATCATTTTATTACAAGTTGCATAAGTAAGAGACCATTCTGAACCCAACGGTTTGAGGTCTTCCCTTGCAAGGGGTGAGTGCGGCCTTAAATCTTTGTCCCAGTTCACACCGGGTGGCGACTCCATTATTCTCCGGTTTAGTCCCCCGCGGGCTACTCCGTACTCCCAACCAGGCCGCGAGCCCGGGAAAGCATGCGTCACCCAAGTTCTGTGTCCCCACAGCTGCTGTTGGGCTCCATTTTCGGCCATTGTTGGTCCTCCATGAAAGCTCCAAGCTTCGTCAAACGATTCCAAGCTCATGGGTGGACTTCCTTATCACCTTCGCATGTCTCAAAAGTGTGCTAGCACTCAAGAAATTTGCCACAAATTTCCCACTTTGCTTCCCTTAGCTCACGGCAATGAGCAGAGTAGAAGAGAGAAAAGAAAGCCTCCAAGGCCGAGAAAAAGAGAAGAAATTAGGAGAGATTGAGTTGGTTTTTTGGCTAAAGTGTATCTAATACACAAAAATCCAATCAAAAATTGTAAAAGGCATTTCCAAAAGTCAAATACAATTTTTGGAGCCAAAAGCATTTAATGCTTTCCAACCACTTCCATCAATCCATCAATCCATCAAATCAAGTGACAAGTTGTCACATCATTCAAAGTGACTAATGATTTGATGCTTGATGCGACTAGCGATTTGACGCTTGATTTGACTTGCGTGCCGCACTCAAATTCGAAATGCGAATGCGCTCGCAAACAATCCCGGGCTTGGGTTCGCTAATTCCAAATTAACGAATTTTCTGTTGCGACGTAATTAAATGATTATGCCTAGCGAAATCACTATTCACGTCGCTAATGAATTAATTCTAAATTAACTCGTTCACCCGAATTAAAATCTAATTTTAATTCTGCGTCGAAATCCAATTTCGTATAATATATCAAATATATTATTTTACCGATTAATTCTAAATTAATCGTTATCTCTCTTTAAATGATATTTTATCCCAGATAAAATATCTCCGTAATTAATCCCAGATTAATTTTCTCTCTCTTCTAATTAATCCCAGATTAATTAAAAGTGCGAGTCATACGTCATCGGTGATTCTTCGGGAAGTGACCCATGAGATCCCCGGATATGTTGGCAGTAAATTCGATCGTCGGACTATCCGAATACGTAAGTACCAAGTACTACGTTTTACCGATTTACAAGGCAAGGTTGGCTTCTAGCAAAGCGCCATGCCTACCCAATTCTCCATAAATATGCTTACAGGAATAAGCGATCTATATCAGGCGTAGTATACATAGTATTGCGTATTTCGATCCAGTATCAGATGATCACGTGCTAGGCCTGGGGCTGGAATTGTGTCTGCCCCGTACGAAGCACATGTCGGATGTCTGGTAACTAGTCTCTATAATCGGATAAACCTGATCTTGTCATTTTATCCCGATGACTGCAGTACATAAGAGTACTAGTACCGTATCCTACGTGACCATCATCTCCATATGACTGGAATGACACTTCCGTCTTGACATCACACCCAACACACTACGATTCTCGATGTACCCAGAAGAGGTGTACACAGAAACCGGTTAAAGACATGGACGACCAAAACCAAAGTACATTGATTGTCGCAAGTATTAGCGGTGCAAGTCTCAGGTTAAGACCAAATACACCTACCCTGATTTCAGACTTCCATAGACACATAGTCATACTACCAATGGAATTCTGAGGGGGTCTATCCAGAGCGAAGCTGTTTCCCGTACCATCTGTAAAACACAACCTCCTATTACACTTGCATGAGTATCCTATACCCAAATATATAAGAACTATGCCGTTATGCCCTCACAACACGCACAAGTGTAATACTAGTCTTTTACGTATTTATCGATGTCCAATCTCGATAATACTCTGACTAGGGATATTTAATGATTTATCCTTCGTGGACTGATATTGTCTCATATCATTCTCAATCCAAGAACAAATCGTAAGGACCTCATATCATTTATACATCTTGGTGATCTAATCACAAATGATAAGAGAGCAATCTCCTTTGTCACATAGTTAATTTTTACAACAACACCATGATCTGTACAAATAGTGACGCTATGGGTCATAATTGTCCAACAATCTCTCACTTGGCCTATAGCCAGTCACTCGAGTGTCTGACACCCGAACTATGTACGATTGGCTCAAACTGTTGAGAAATTCTTTCGTCAGCGGATTTTCATTATTATCGTCTGATGCGATTTATACGATCATTACATCGCCACTATGTATGATCCGAATGAATCAGATGAATATGGAAGTATTTATCTGGATCATTGATGAGACCGTTAATTCTTTAGCCTGAGCTGTAGCCTAGCTCAGCTGCTAATAGAACTATATCTAATCTAATTAGATTTGTTATCAACCCAAATGGCTTCTATTGCTGCCTCAGCAGCATCAATAACCCGCATTTGTTGTTTATTCGGTAACAGTATCTTGCTTGGAATATTTCCAGCTCACTGTTCCGTTATTCAAACTTTATTGTACCGTTATTGCGACCTATAGTCGTCTTCTTCTCCATATGTTAAGACAACATCCTTAGTTCTCTAAGAAACTAACGGATGTTCTTAATATCAATCCAGTGACTATCACTTGGATTGGCCTGTTTGTGAATCCAAATGCTCAAAGCGTATGAGACACCAGGTCGCGTACATTTTTCAATGTACAATTTCTCGGAGAGTTTTCATGAAAGCCAAGCTTTCACCGATTGTTTTATGGGAATATCATTTCCAAGAAATGACATATTATTGTAGGCACTGCATTTTTGCATGTAAGCCCCGATGATGAGTCTCATTTGGAGGCACTACCATTTAAGTCGCGGGAGCCGCGGGAAACGGACGTCGGAAGGGAAAAGGTCTTTTTTTGTTGGATTCGCTGGAGTAGCTTCGGGTTCGCTTGTTGGACCTCCGTTTAAAACACACCCTTAGCCCACTAAACACACACCAAGCCCAATCCAAAGATAATTAAAACATTTAAAATACATGTCACAAATTAAAACAAATTAAATTAAATTCCAATTTAAAACAAATTAAAAGCTAATTAAATTAAACCAATTAAAATAAATCTAAATTAAATTAAACTAATATTTAATTAAAATCTAATACCAAAATTAAAATAAATCACTTCCTAATTTAAATATTTACTCACCTAATTAACAAATTAAATGCCTAATTAAAGTCAATCAAATATATAACCTTCCTAAACAAACAAATCATGTCCCCAATTAATTGATTTTTCTTTCCTTTTCAATCTATGGAAACCCATAACCCTAGCTTGTCACTATATAAACAACAACAAATTGCAACCCTAAGAGAACTTCACCCTCACGGTAGCTCACTACTCACTCACGGCTTAACAAAACAAATGAAACCCTAAGAACCCATATAGTCTTCTCTCTTCACAAACTTAAAGCTTCATCTTCGCGCAAGCCATGCACACGGCCAAAAAACAAGAAACAAAGTCCCCCACGTAACACACCATTACCTTCTCATCTTCTCGGCCACCACTCAAACAAACCTTTCAATCTCTCCTTCACGTAACCCGCACACATACCCTGCTCGGATACTGCCCAAATTCAACTCAGCGCAAGCCACATGGCCCTTCACGCCCAGCAACCGTCTGCGCCCTGACTGCTCATCAAACTCATTACAAACCCCACATCGATGAACCATCACTCGGTCCCCTCCAATCCGTGCAACTCTTCAGCAGACGCCCCTCTCTCTCACACGGTAATACACTCACAAAATTCAAACCCTAAACAATCTCTCACACGGCCAAAAAACAAAAATAAAACAAATAAACCCTCACCATTCTACACAGCAAACCTTCACGCCCCTAGCCTTTATCCACGTAACCCTAAGCCGAGCATACTACACAAACAAAATAGCCATATGAAGCCATGCAACCATGACTGAAGCCACGCAACCATGCAGCCATCAAGAAAGCACATAAACAATAAACCACTAAACAAATCAACGTGAAGACAAAATAGCCACATGAAGCCGTGCAACCCCCCACACGTCAACACATAAGCCTCTCACTAGAGCAACAAACCCATGAGCCTTATGCCCTTTAACCAACATATACATATACACGTCTCTTATTTCACCAAAAATGTGCCCCCACTCAGCCTTTAACACCCCTTAATTGCCCACAAAACCCACCGACAGAAGCCATCCACAAACACGCACATGACCTTCACACACCCTCTGACCTTCACGCACCCCATGACCTTCACGCGATACCCCCTGACCTGTACCCTTTTTTCACCGTAATATCCTCTGTAAACACCAAAAATCCTGCCCAATAAACTGTCCCAAAACTGCACCTATAAACAATCCAGAAACGGCCCCAAACAGTGAAAAAACTGCCCCCGAAGAGCCTTCTAAAATCGCCAAAACAGTAGCATGAAACATCAAAAAATAGTGACCAAAATACGGCAGCAAAATGGCAGCAAAACAGTAGCAAAACGGAGTCAAAATAGTAGCTTGAGCAGCGAAACAGCGAGGTAAAATGCAAACCAGTGAACCAGAAAAGTTGGGGAGCTTTAACCATTCCGATCTCCGTGAAACGCAAGTCCGAAAGTCAACAAAAAAGGTTAGACCTGAGGGTATTTTTCACATCTGTTTTCAGTTGTATTTTTATTATTTATTGAGTTTCGTTTGCATGATTATTATGGAGTGATGCATGTTGTGGCCGTTGAATAGATAAAAAATGCATGTATTGTGAAATGGTGTATGTTGTGGCCCTTGAATAAAATGAAAAATATGTCGCCTCTCGTGGTATATAGGATGGAAACCCTGACATAAATTTCATAACCGATTCTGAATGGACGGTAGCATGATCTGTACTCAAGATACAACTCCACGTACCACTTGAGTAAACGGCACATATTTCATTTTATGTTGTTTTGATTTGTTTATTATTCGCTACTTGATTTCCGCATGTTATTTGTTTATGCAATGATGTGATCGAGCGCATGGGCTTAGTAAGTTGGATTAAAGGTCCCCTATTTTGAGAGGTTAAAATCCTTTACCACGATACTTTGCCGCGAAGATTGATGTATATTCGGTTGAATGTAAGATGTGTTCAATCGAGTATACGAAGTCCATATTATTGTCTTTGTTGTTTATATGTATGATGTGATCGAGCGCATGGGCTTAGTAAGCTAGATTAAAGGTCCCCTATTCTGAGGGGTTAAAATCCTTTACCACGATGCTTTGCCGCGCCGATTGATGTATATTCGGTTGAATGTAAGATGTGTTCAATCAGGTATACGAAGTCCGATATTATTGTCTTTGTTGTTTATATCTATGATGTGATAGAGCGTATGGGCTTAGTAATTTGGATTAAAGGTCCCCTATTCTGGGGGGTTAAAATCCTTTACCACGATGCTTTGCCGCGCCGATTGGTGTATATTCGGTTGAATGTAAGATGTGTTCAATCGGGAATACGAAGTCCGATATATTGTCTTTGTTGTTTATATGTATGATGTGATCGAGCACATGGGCTTAGTAAGTTGGGTTAAAGGTCCCCTATTCTGAGGGGTTAAAATCCTTTATCACGATGCTTTGCCGAGCCGATTGATGTATATTCGGTTGAATGTAAGATGTGTTCAATCGGGTATACGAAGTCCGATATTATTGTCTTTATTGTTTATATTAATAACGTGATCGAGCGCATGGGCTTAGTAAGTTGGATTAAAGGTCCCCTATTCTGAGGGGTTAAAATCCTTTACAACGATGCTTTGTCGCGCCGGTTGATGTATATTCGGTTGAATGTAAGATGTGTTCAATCGGGTATATGAAGTTCCATATAGTTATCTTTATCTTTGTACGCATTGTAATGAAAAGCGCATGGGCTTATTGTGTTGGACTAAAAGGTTCTCCATTTGGGGGAAGGAAAACCTAAAAGGCTACCTTTACCATGATATTTGCCGCGTCTTTCATCTATTGATTGCATCTTCTATCCTTGTCTTGGCTCGATCTGTTATCATTTGTATACCAATGTTATGATAACATTTGGGCATTATTTCTCGTGGTATATAAGATGGAAACCTGGACATAAATTTCATAGCCGATTACGAATGGACGGTAGTATGATCTGTACTCGGGATACAATTCCACGTACCACTTGGAAAAAAGGCCCACGCATGTGTTCGTGTCAATTCTAGATATCTTTTCTGCATCACATCACGACATGTCTATTTTAGCATATAGTTGTCTTTTTTTACCTTATGCATTTGTATTACCTCTTTAGTTATCTATTTCTATTATGCGCTTAAGTGTCTTTCCTTAATATGCATGCTTGTATGAATGTTATTTGTTTGCGCTTCTGTGCCTACCAATGTGAAATTGTATGCCTTCTGTATGCCAATTTATCTCTATGCATGAATTCAGACATAGATTATATGCAAATATGTTGTATGTAAATATGAAAATATGCTATGTGTAAACTTAGATATGAGCTTTGTACCTATGCATGCGAACTTAAGAGTAAATTATCCTTGGAAATATGTTGCTTAGGCTTGGTTAGATTATTGCACAAATCATTTTATTACAAGTGGCGTAAGTAAGGGACCATTCCAAACCCAACGGTTTGAGGTCTTCACTGGCGAGGGGTGAGTGCGGCCTTAAATCTTTGTCCCGGTTCACACCGGGTGGCGACTCCATTATTCTCCGATTTAGTCCCTCACGGGCTAATCCGTACTCCCAACCGGGCCGCGAGCCCGGGACATCATGCATCGCCCAGTTCCTGTGTTCCCACAGTCTGGCGACTCCACTGGGGATAGAGAATCGGCCCCGAAATAATGTCTTGTAATATTATGATTTATGCTTTAATTAACCGTGTCTACTGTGGGTTAAAATGGGTTTAATCAAAGGCACTTTTAAGGCTGGGTAATGGTTTGATGTCTTCCTTCATTCACTACCTTTCTATAAGGAAAAGCTGTGAAGGCACCTAGATAATCATTTACTTGTAGCCTATTGTGATGGACTAATTTGGAGGACTCATTGTTTATTCCTGTCACCAAGCGATAAGAGCCTAAGAGGCTAGGGTACTTAAGAGAGCCTCGCTCCACCCTCCCTCTGGGGAATCTACAACGGGAAGTCCATTTGGAAGTCAGTCACACGCTATGACTTGTTGGCACGTACTTTAGGGTATAAAAAAGGTGCGCTCACTTGGTCACTCGAACCCTTGAGTGGGGAGACCTAGTTGTGGGCAATCCTTCGCCAGCGAGAGTCTTTGTCTATACTCCCATGAACGCACGCGTAGACCGGGGTTGTATGGCCTATAACAACTATTTCCTTGTGCTTGTGGACCATCCTTATTTGGATGCAGTTGGACTTTTCGTCAGAAATGCGAACTTGTTCGGCCATTTAAACTGGGGCGAGTTCGTATCCTATGAAAATTAGGCCCAAAGCTTCTGAAATGTTGGTGGGCCACTCTGTAGAACTTTTTGCTTTATGCTTGAATTATCTTGTTATGTTTGTGTTTTGGACCATCGTTATTTGGATCCAGTTGGACCTTTTGTCAAGAGATGTGAACTTGTTGGGCCATTTAAACTTGGACGAGTTCGTGCCTTTGACAGTTGGGCCAAAGGCTTCTAAAATGTCGATGGGCCATTTTATGTATAGGCCTTTTATCATTTTAAGTTATTTGGTTATGTTATCGCGAAGTGTAAACCTGTTGGGCCATTTCAACTAGGATAAGTTTGCACCGTGCAATAATATGATTGAACACTTTAAAATGATAATGAGCCAATTAGTGCAAATTCTTTTATAAGCTTATTTATTCCATACATCGCATACATGACATGCACTCATGCATACACGCATCATGCTAACCCATTGTGTTCTAAAAGCCATCATAGATACCCGTTGGGTTGGGGGAAGACTTGTCAGAAGACCATCAGCCAATATGAGTGAGTCAGCCAACTAGGGATCCCGCCTGGATCAATTGGAGACCAAAGTAACAGGAATTATTGAGATATTGCAAGTTCTGACTAATGTTGTGGCCAGTTTGACCGCACTCCGTATAGCCGATAATAGAGAGATGAACAATCAGAATGGAAAGATTATCGGGGAACCATCGGAGACCAAGCCCACTTCCCCTGAGGTTGCCTCTGTTAGACACAGACGATTCTCCAAACTGGGTAGACCTTTATTAGAGGTGTTTAAAGAGCTGGAAAAGCAAGGACTAATAATTCCCTTAGAGCCCAGACCACTTCCAAACCCTGTACCACGCTACCTTAAGCTAAACCTTTACTGTCACTACCACCAGTAAAGAGGCCATGAAACCAACAACTGTACCCACCTTAGGCATGAGATCCAGAACCTCATGATGCCCATAAAATACCCAACCCGGAAAAAGAACAAGCCAACATACACAGAAAACCTCCACCTACCCACATTATTGACTCCGGCCTACCCGACAGCCGTGTCCTTCAAACCCACAACTACCAAACTTCTCGCATGGGGATACAGGGCAACAATGGTAAAAGTGAAATAAAGCAGAGGGATTATCTTTGGGAAAACTTCTTAGACAGTGATGAGACGGAGGTTGCAAAAGGGAGAAGTGAATGGGAAGAGGAACTATTGTACCTGGAGAAATTGATGGTCGAAGGAAACAAGAAAGCAAGGGAAAATAAAGTTGCAATTTATGGAGATGTTTGTCTCCCAGATCTTATTCAGTTGTGATCTGGCATTTATTAATAGAGACATTGATTTTGTCTATTTGTTCGAACCTTTTCTCAATGATAATAAAGATGTTCATTTCGTTAACTTGCCTGAGTCTCTGCAACATGAGTATATTTGACAAAAGTATTCAACATTGGTACTATGATACTCAGCGATATTTCGAACCCGGTGAATTTTTTGGAAGAATCAAGCAGAAAAGACAGGATGGCCATTCAGTAATGGGAAACGAGATAATGAGACTGTCAGATTTAGAGGAGAATGAGTTCACCGAGCCGATCGACGTGGACATATTGAAATAGTACTTTACTTGAGGAAGAAAAGACCGAGCAGTCACCAAGGGAATTGGTGGAAACACATGCATGCATGCATACACGTAACCCATTTTGCGTCCTTTTTTTGTTTGTTTTGTTTTGTGTTCACAGGTTTTGAAGAAGAAAAGAGAAAGTGGCAAAGACAAGCCATTCAGAAACAGCGAAAGCACAATATCGGTTTCAGGTAATAATCCTAGGGCTGAGGCCCATATTGGTGTCAGATACGGGTAGTAATCTAAGGGTTGAGGCCCACATTGATGTTGGTATTGAGGATGAATCCCAGGGTTGAGGCCCACATGAGTTTGAGTTTCGGGAATGGATCTCAGGGGGTGAAGCCCATATTATCAGAAGATGGCGGAAGAATTCTGTGGAATAAGTGAAAAAAAAAGAGAAAAAATGAGAGAGATAAATCTTTGATAGTTAGACATATGTTCGGTGATGACATTGTTTGCTGTAGGGAGAAGCTTTAGAAACAATAAGTGTGAGACGTACTCTCGTCCGGTATTCTGAATGGATTGATCTCAGCTGGACTCGTGAGCATTTGATTACGGGATCTCAACAGTGGAAACCTGAGTGGTTGGCAAGATGACTAGCCGAAGGGATGATGGATCGATGAATGACCGTTTGCCTGGATGTCCACCATGGTTTACTTATGCTACGATATATGATATGGTTGGGAACAAAGAAAGTCTCTGAAAAGAAAAGAAAAATAGACCGCCTATAACCGATAAGCGTGAAGCTACCCATGGGCGAGTATTAGGACCACCATGAGGAGAAATGCTACCTTAAAGGGTAGGTGTGTCAAAGAAAAAGAAAGAAAAAAAAAGAGAAAGAAGAAAAAAGAAAAGAGAAAGGAAAGAATGAAAAGAAAGAGACGAAAGAAAAAAAGAAGAAGACCATATCATGTTGAGTATGACGAAGTAATCACAGAGTGTGATCGAGACATCTAGATTGGTTAGACCCACCGGTCCGATTCTCTGAAACGAAATCATCGAGTTGGCTCACTTAAGGAATAAGCTGCGAAAGAGCCTTGGCACACACACACACTATGAGTCTAGTTCAGATCACCCATTCAGACGATCAGAGTGGAGCATATCGAGTACTTTGAAGGTTCTCAGGTTTCGACGTGAAGAATTCGTTGAGGACGAATATATGTCTAGCTATCAAGATTATCTCATGAGAGGCAATTTAATATGTTGAAATGACACATTAGCATCAGCATCAGTCTTGCCGGGTATGGCACTCTTGTGGTGAAGCCCATATTATCATTATTAGTCTGGACGAGTATGGCACTCTGGGGGCGAGGCACATTTTAGTATCAGTTTGGGACGAGGTCCATATCAGTATCAGTTTGGGACGACGTCCATATCAGTATCAGTTTGGGGCGAGGCCCACATCAGTATCAGCATGGGGGCGAGGCCCATATCAGTATCAGTAAGAGGCTAGGCCCATATCAGTATCATTTTTGGGGGCGAGGCCCATATCAGTAACAGTTCGGGGGTGATGCCCATATCGTTATCAGAACCAGTCTTGCCAGGTATGACACTCTGGGGGTTGAGGGCCACGTCTTTATCAGTACCAGTCTTACCGTGTATGACACTCTGAGGGCGAGGCCCACATATTTATCAGAATCAGTCTTGTCGGGTTTGGCACTCTGGGGGCGGGGCCCACATCCTTATTAGAATCAGTCCTGCTTGGTATGGCACTCGGGGGGGCGAGACCCGTATCACATCAGTATCAGTGGGGGCGAGACCCATATCAGTATCAGTATGCGGGCGAGGCCCACATCAGTATCAGTCTGCGGGCGAGGCCCACATCAGTATCAGTCTGCGGGCGAGGCCCATATCAGTACCGGTTGGGGCGAGGCCCACATCTACATCAGTATCAATTTTTGGGGATGAGTCTCAGGGTCGAGGCCCACATCAGCATCAATTTCGGGGAAGAGTCCCAGGGCTGAGGCCTACGTCATCATCAGTATCAGTTGCGAGGATGAGTCCCAGGGCCGAGGCCTACGTCATCATCATTATCAGTTGTAGGGATGAGTCCCAGGGTCGAGGCCCACAGCAGTATCGGTTTCAGGGATGATTCTTAGGGCCGAGGCCTACATCATCATCAATATCAGTTTTGGGGATGAGTCCTAGGGTTAAGGCCCGCAACATCATCAATATCAGTTTTGGGGATGAGTCCCAGGGTCGAGGCCCATATTTCATCAGCAGTTTGGGGATGCGTCCCATGGTTGAGGCCCACTTCATCATATTAGCAGTTTTGGGGATGCGTCCCAGGGTCGTAACCCACTTCTTCAGTATCAGCAGTTTTGGGGATGCGTCCTAGGGTCGAGGCCCACATTATATCAGTAGTTTTGGGGATGCGTCCCAGGGTTGTAACTCACTTCATCAGTATCAGCAATTTTGGGGATGCGTCCCAGGGTTGTACCCACTTATTCAGCATCAACAGTTTTGGGGATGTATCCCAGGGTCGAGGCCCACATCATATCAGTAGTTTTGGGGATGCGTCCCAGGGTTGTAACCCACTTCATCAGTATCAACAGTTTCGGTGATGCGTTCCAAGGTCGTACTCACTTCTTCAGCATCAACAGTTTTGGGGATGCGTCCCAGGATAGAGGCCCATATTATATCAGTAGTTTTGGGGATGCGTCCCAGGGTTGTAACCCACTTCATCAATATCAGCAGTTTTGGGGATGCGTCCCAGGGTTGTAACGCACTCCATCAGTATCAGCAGTTTTGAAGATGCGTCCCAGGGCTGAGGCCCATATTTTATCATCATTTTGGGGATGCGTCCCAGTGTTGTAAACCCATATCATCAGCAGTTTTGGGGATACGTCCCAGGGTCAAGGCCCATTTTGGCAGCGTTATCGGGATGCGTCCCAGGACCGTGAGCCCCCGTTGTCGGTTGCAGTTATCGGGATGCGTCCCAGGGCTGTTGGCCCCCTGCACCTTTAGTTTTGGGGATGCGTCCCAGGGTCGAGGCCCATTTTGGCAACGTTATCGGGATGCGTCCCAGGGCCGTGAGCCCCCGTTGTCGGTTGCAGTTATCGGGATGCGTCCTAGGGCCGTTGGCCCCCTGCACCTTTAGTTTTAGGATGCGTCCCAGGGTCGAGGCCCATTTTGTCAGCGGTATTGGGATGCGTCCCAGGGTCGAGGCCCTCATTGTCGGTTGCAGTTATTGGGATGCGTCCCGGGATCGAGGTCCACTGCAGTTCCAGTTTGGGGATGCGTCCCAGGGTTGAGGCCCACACATCAGTTGAAGTTATTGGGATGCGTCCCATGATCGAGGTCTACTGCATCATCAGCTCAGCGGAGCAGCAGGCAAGTCAGGTGGCAGCTGGCGAGCCAGGTAAGTAAAAATGCATTGCATAACTTTGATAGGATTGTCACTGTTACACATTACACAAGTCCCATCAAAGTGGGGGCGACTGTAGGCACTGCATTTTTGCATGTAAGACCCGATGATGAGTCTCATTTGGAGGCACTACCTTTTAAGTTGCGGGAGCCGTGGGAAACGGACGTCGGAAGGGAAAAAGTCTTTTTTTAATGGATTCGCTGGAGTAGCTTCGGGTTCGCTTGTTGGACCTCCGTTTAAAACACACCCTTAGCCCACTAAACACACACCAAGCCCAATCCAAAGATAATTAAAACATTTAAAATACATGTCACAAATTAAAACAAATTAAATTAAATTCCAATTTAAAACAAATTAAAAGCTAATTAAATTAAACCAATTAAAATAAATCTAAATTAAATTAAACTAATATTTAATTAAAATCTAATACCAAAATTAAAATAAATCACTTCCTAATTTAAATATTTACTCACCTAATTAACAAATTAAATGCCTAATTAAAGTCAATCAAATATATAACCTTCATAAACAAACAAATCATGTCCCCAATTAATTGATTTTTCTTTCCTTTTCAATCCATGCAAACCCCTAACCCTAGCTTGTCACTATATAAACAACAACAAATTGCAACCCTAAGAGAACTTCACCCTCACGGCAGCTCACTACTCACTCACGGCTTAACAAAACAAATGAAACCCTAAGAACCCACATAGTCTTCTCTCTTCAAAACCTTAAAGCTTCATCTTCGCGCATGCCACGGCCAAAAAATAAGAAATAAAGTCCCCCACGTAACACGCCATTACTTTCTCATCTTCTCGGCCACCACTCAAACAAACCTTTCAATCTCTCCTTCACGTAACCCGCACACATACCCTGCTCGCATACTGCCTAAATTCAACTCAGCGCAAGCCACATGGCCCTTCATGCCCAGCAACTGTCCGCGTCCTGACTGCCCATAAACTCATTACAAACCCCACATCGATGAACCATCACTCGGTCCCCTCCAAGCTGTGCAACTCTTCAGCAGACGCCCCTCTCTCTCACACGGTAATACACTCACAAAATTCAAACCCTAAACACTCTCTCACACGGCCAAAAAACAAAAATAAAACAAATAAACCCTCACCACTCTACACAGCACACCTTCACGCCCCTAGCCTTTATCCACGTAACCCTAAGCCGAGCATACTACACAAACAAAATAGCCACATGAAGCCATGCAACCATGACTGAAGCCACGCAACCATACAGCCATCAAGAAAGCACATAAACAATAAACCACTAAACAAATCAACGTGAAGACAAAATAGCCACATGAAGTCGTGCAACCCCCCACACGTCAACACATAAGCCTCTCAAGAGAGCAACAAACCCATGAGCCTTATGCCCTTTAACCAACACATACATATACACGTCTCTTATTTCACCAAAAACGTGCCCCCACTCAGCCTTCAACAACCCTTAATTGCCCACAAAACCCACCGACACAAGCCATCCACAAACACGGACATGACCTTCACGCACCCTCTGACCTTCACGCACCCCATGACCTTCACGCGATACCCCCTGACCTGCACCCTTATTTCACCGTAATATCCTCTGTAAACACCAAAACTCGTGCCCAGTAAACTGTCCCAAAACTACACCTAAAAACAGTCCAGAAACCGCCCCAAACAGTGACAAAAACTGCCCCCGAACAGCCCTCTAAAATCACCAAAACAGTAGCCTAAAACACCAAAAAATAGTTACCAAAATACGGCAGCAATACGACAGCAAAACATCAGTAAAACGGAGTCAAAACAGTAGCTTGAGCAGCGAAACAGCGAGGTAAAATGCAAACCAGTGAACCAGAAAAGTTGGGGAGCTTTAACCATTCCGATCTCCGTGAAACGCAAGTCCGAAAGTCGACAAAAAAGGTTAGACCTGAGGGTATTTTTCACATCCGTTTTCAGTTGTATTTTTATTATTTATTGAGTTTCGTTTGCATGATTATTATGGAGTGATGCATGTTGTGGCCATTAAATAGATAAAAAATGCATGTATTGTGAAATGGTGTATGTTGTGGCCCTTGAATAAAATGAAAAATGTGTTGCCTCTAGTGGTATACAGGATGGAAACCCGGACATAAATTTCATAGCCGATTCCGAATGGACGGTAGTATGATCTGTACTCGGGATACAACTCCACGTACCATTTGAGTAAACCGCATATTTTGTTTTATGTTGTTTTGATTTGTTTATTATTCGCTACTTGATTTCCGCATGTTATTTGTTTATGCAATGATGTGATCGAGCGCATGGGCTTAGTAAGTTAGATTAAAGGTCCCCTATTTTGAGGGGTTAAAATCCTTTACATCGATGCTTTGTCGCGCCGATTGATGTATATTCGGTTGAATGTAAGATGTGTTCAATCGGGTATACGAAGTCCGATATTATTGTCTTCGTTGTTTATATGTATGATGTGATCGAGCGCATTGGCTTAGTAAGTTGGATTAAAGGTCCTCTATTCTGAGGGGTTAAAATCCTTTACCACGATGCTTTGCCGCGCCGATTGATGTATATTCGGTTGAATGTAAGATGTGTTCAATCGGGTATACGAAGTCTGATATTATTGTCTTTGCTGTTTATATATATGATGTGATCGAGCGCATGGGCTGGTAAGTTGGATTAAAGGTCCCATATTTTGAGGGGTTAAAATCCCTTACCACGATGCTTTGCCGCGCCGATTGATGTATATTCGGTTGAATGTAAGATGTGTTCAATCGGGTATACGAAGTTCGATATTATTGTCTTTGTTGTTTATGTGTAAGATGTGATCGAGCACATGGGCTTAGTAAGTTGGGTTAAAGGTCCCATATTCTGAGTGGTTAAAATCCTTTATCACGATGCTTTACCGCACCGATTGATGTATATTCGGTTGAATGTAAGATGTGTTCAATCGGGTATACGAAGTCCGATATTATTGTCTTTATTGTTTATATTAATGACGTGATCGAGCGCATGGGGTTAGTAAGTTGGATTAAAGGTCCCCTATTCTGAGGGGTTAAAATCCTTTACCACAATGCTTTGTCGCGCCGGTTGATGTATATTCGGTTGAATGTAAGATGTGTTCAATCGGGTATACGAAGTTCCATATAGTTATCTTTATCTTTGTACGCATTGTAATGAAAAGCGCATGGGCTTATTGTGTTGGACTAAAAGGTTCTCCATTTGGGGGAAGGAAAGCCTAAAAGGCTACGTTTACCACGATATTTACCGCGTCTTTCATCTATTGATTGCATCTTCTATCCTTGTCTTGACTCGATCTATTATCATTTGTGTACCCATGTTATGATAGCATTTGGGCATTATTTCTCGTGGTATATAGGATGGAAACCCAGACATAAATTTCATAGCCGATTCTGAATAGACGGTAGTATGATCTGTACTCGGGATACAATTCCACGTACCACTTGGAAAAAAGGCCCACGCATGTGTTCGTGTCAATTCTAGATATCTTTTCTGCATCACATCACGACATGTCTATTTTAGCATATAGTTGTCTTTTTTTACCTTATGCATTTGTATTACCTCTTTAGTTATCTATTTCTATTATGCGCTTAAGTGTCTTTCCTTAATATGCATGCTTGTATGAATGTTATTTGTTTGCGCTTCTGTGCCTACCAATGTGAAATTGTATGCCTTCCGTATGCCAATTTATCTTTATGCATGAATTCAGACATAGATTATATGCAAATATGTTGTATGTAAATATGAAAATGTGCTATGTGTAAACTTAGATATGAGCTTTGTACCTATGCATCCGAACTTAAGAGTAAATTATCCTTGGAAATATGTTGCTTAGGCTTGGTTAGATTATTGCACAAATCATTTTATTACAAGTGGCGTAAGTAAGGGACCATTCCGAACCCAACGATTTGAGGTCTTCCCTGGCGAGGGGTGAGTGCGGCCTTAAATCTTTGTCCCGGTTCACACCGAGTGGCGACTCTATTATTCTCTGGTTTAGTCCCTCGCGGGCTACTCCGTACTCCCAACCGGGCCGCGAGCCCGGGACAGCATGCGTCGCCCAGTTCCTGTGTTCCCAAAATTATTATTATTATAGGACAGCCACTGTTAGTGCGCTCCCACTAACCTTCTTATATACACAAGAATCATTTCGTTTTTGAATTAAATCATAAACCATTATGATTACATAAAAAATGATAATTCCAAGAACCTAATGCTTGCTTCAATCCAAACATGGATCGAATAACCTGCAAACCTTGTTTGCTAGTTTTGGTACGACAAACTCGACAGGATGTTGTAAACATCCTCCAAAAGGTTTCCTTTTCAGGAAAGCGATTTTCCCGTTAAACTGACATATTTCACAAATGAAACATGCAGCTTTAGCAAGCATTATCCAAATGGATTTACAGTGGCAACAGGTAAAAGGTTTCGTCGTAATCAAAACGATGTTGATAACGATACCTTTTCGCTAAAAGCCTAGCTTTACACGTTGATATGTTGCCTTCCATGTATGTCTTCCTTGAAGACTTATATAGTACCAATAGGCATAATGCCATGCGGTACATCAACTAGTATCCAAACTAAGTTGATATACATGGAATCCATTTCAGACTCATGACACTTTGTCATAATAGGGAGTCGATACCTTTTATCACTTCCTCATATGTAGTCAGTTTGTATTCCTCAAAAGATTAACATCTTTATAAGGTGAGATCAGAAACCCATACCCCAGGTTATTTTCTGACTCTCTCCGACTTACGCGGTTCTTGTGTATTCGAACATTAATGGTACAGTTTCATCCTTGATGAACTATTTATGTTCCATTAAGATTCGGTGCCATGGAATAGTATTACTCTGATTTTCATCGAGTTTTACTTTCCTCCCACTTACCACTGCAAGTCGGTATTCCTCTTAGGAAAACCACATGGTGAGCAATAATTACATTGTTCTCTTGTGAGTTGTATAAGTACTATACTTTGGTATCCCTATGATAACCTACAATTGGCACTTATCCAATTTGGGTTTTAGTTTGGTATCATCCAAACATATGCCTAGCATACCCAAATGATCGGGATTGAGAAACCTAGTTTCTTTCCTGTTCATATCTAATATGAAATCTGTCAAACAGATTTTATGGAACCTTATTCAAAATAAGTTCTGCACTGTTAAAGCGTATCCGTTGAAGGAAATGGTAGATCAGAGCGACTCATGATTAGCCTTATCATGTCTAACATAATTCGGTTAGTCACTTTGGACACACCGTCAATTGACGTGTTCCGGGAGGAGTCCTCATTGAAAGAATACTATACTCTTTCAAGTATACGAGAAACTTATTGCTTAAGTATTTTCATTATTGTCTTACCGTGACGGTATAATACTATAGCCGATCTGTATGTCTATTTCGTGTCGAAACTGTAAAAGTTTCCGATTTGTGTTCTTCAAAAGAGACATATAACCATAACGAGATGCCACATCTGTAAAGGTCACGAAATAATCATATCCACCTCTAGCCTAGCTAGACATGGGCCCACTTGCTTCACTATGAACTAGGGCTAACAGATCAGTGGCATTTGCACTTTTACCAAGTAAATAGTGTTTTAGGCACTTTGCCCAATAAACTAGATTCGTAGACTTTATTTGAATGGAATCAAATAAAGTCCAAGTACCCACTCTTCAAAAGTGTGGATATACGATTCTTGTTTTAGTTGTGTCCCAGACAACAATGCCACAATATGTTTCTTCTGATCAAATCAGTTTGATCTATTTGTTTGTCATGTTTATGTTTGAGATTTATTTATATTCAAAATATAAATGTTGTTATTCACATCTAATGTGTTTATCTCAATATCATCTTTATATAATAAAACACTTTAGTGTTATAGAATATAAAGGTTCACCCGCAATGGGTTTTACACTGATATAGAGATAATGTTTCTAGTCAAACTAGTTACATTATAACATTTTCCAAATTTAGGTACACACCCGAAGGGTAGTTCCTAAACTTAGGTATCTACGGTTGAAACAGCGACTTTCGTCCTGTTTCCGATTCGCAGATAAATCTCGAACTGAAGTCAGTATCCTGCTCATAGCAGATTCTGAACATCAATACATATTTATGTACCACACTAAGTATTTAAAATCCAATTTCAATACTAGTAATGAACATATTTATGACAAACATATTCAAAGCCGGAGCCTTGCACCGTCTTTAATTCCTTCATGTCTGCTTTGTCTAAACGGCAGTCACGCTTCCGCGATCCCGTTTGCCATAATTTAGGCAGACATTTTGAGATATGTCATTTCTCTTCCCAGAAGATTATAATGTTGTCTTTGCCTATTTCAACACCCCAGAAGCCTTTGGCCTAGCCTTGGCTGACTAGAATATCGAAGTAAGGTGCGCCTTGCGCTACTTGCCTATTGCAAATTTTGACTTTGTCTCCTTGAGAATAGTCATTAACTCTCCAAGAGTTATTATTGTAATTTTAGTACTTCTAAAATCTAAGTATAGATTTATGAAGATCCTTCAATTTCAATATCATACTTTAAGGATCTAATCCTTAGTTCTGATTAAGAAATTAAGGAGTCTACTGCGACAAGCTTAATGGATTAAGCACTTAAGTTATCATTACATAAATCTTCCAAAGATTATGCTATACTATTTGCTTAACTCCGGGCTTAGGCCTAATATGTTATTTTATCAAATAAAATAACTTATTAGTTTCCAGGACTATCTTGAAATTATTCCCAATTTGAAAATTAAATCATTTAAATACATTTTCCCTATGATTATGTTTTAAATGTTAATCTTTCAATTTTATCTTGATTTTAATAGTCCAACTATTTAATCAACGATTTAGGTACTATTTATTATAATGATTATTATAGTCCAACTATTTAATCAACTATAATTTATTTGTTTGAATACAGTCCAACTGTTAATTTAAAAAAACGTTTAAATATTAGTCCAACTAACATTTAATTGATTTGACGAATGATATTTGTTTTGAGCGCGTATGGCAAGTAATTAAATGAATATTGCAAATTCAATTCTTACCTCCCACTATTTTTCGGCGAGCCTCTAACCCTCTGTCTAGTACTCGGGAAACCGTGTTTCCTAGCGGGCTAGGATCCCGTTAAATATCACACAATCTTGACTTTGGCCAACAAATTGTATGATAATTAACTAGGTAGATCTCTAAGATCAATTGGATCCAATCCAATTCCTAGATCCAGTAGGGGACATCCAAGTCCGAAACATATATCTTATATATGCCAATATATCCAATATATTACCTAACCTTTTTCCTCTGAATCAACTAAGCCTTGGCTTTGGCACAACAAACTTAGTGATCCCAGTTAAGCGTGACCCATTGACCATGGAAAGCTTCGTAATCAATGTCGATGGACAAGAAGTGGTCTTGACTTTGGCCAACAAACCACAACTTGGACAAGACACCGATATGGAACAAAGCTCTCGTGATTCAAACACATCCTCGACGGACAAAGGCCTTGACTTTGGCCAACAAACCAATGACAGTCTTGGATCTTGAGTAAGAATCACTCAATGGAAGGAAAAACGCTTAATATTTGTGAGAGTTTTTCGAGTACAAATTGGCAACCAATTTATTATCTTTGTTAAGGTCTCATCATCATACCCCCTTAAACATGCATTCTAAATACATAATAAAGCGTGTATAATAAAATAATAATGATATGCGGATGGATACTTTACACAATGATCCTAGATCAAATCTCTCTATTTCCTCTCTCCCGCTAGCACAAGTATTTGTTTTTACCCGTTACACTATACTTCTAAAGAAACCTCATTTACATTTAGGGGAATAGGTGAGAAGAGAATACAAAGAATAAGGAGGTAATAAGGCTGGACACGCAGGTCCAATTAATAAATCAAATTTATTACAACAATTTCTAAAATTGTCCCACTCATCTAATATCCATTTGATATACATTATTCATGCATCGCAACCATGTATTCACACAAGCATGTTATCAATCAATCTAATCAAATTAATTAATTTGATAATTAGTGACCATCCAATATTCAAACAACGATTTGATTTTGCGCGAGTCAAACTCGTTTTTAGGTACTCAAAGTACGAATTCTCGAATTAAATTAAACTAAAAAATTAAATCCAATTCAATTTGTATTTAATACTAATTCGCTATTTAATTCCAAATTAAATATTACACTTTATTAATAAACCTTTACGATTTAAATTCCAAATTTAATCGTTACGGGTCTCAAAGCCCGATTAACGTCCAACGTCAATTTAATTAAAGTCCAATAGGCTTTTAATTAATTTCTTAAGGCGTGGACTTTTGGTCAAATCGGGTCAAACCCAATAACCAAAGCCCAATCCGGGAATTACCCTATAAGCCTAGAAATCAATTTAGGCCCATTAGGCCCAATTAAATACTTAAAGGTCCATTAGTCGCATTTGGGCTTTATGGAAGCGGTTTTGGGCCTAATTGGATCCAACCAATTTAGCCTAAACCCAACTTGGTACAACCAAGCCCAATAAGCCCAATAACAACATTACAAGCCCAATTTCCAAAATTAGCCCAATTTAATTAAACCATAAAAATCCAATTTCATAATTTAATTAAACAAAGTGCATTACATAATTAATTACCCAATTAACATTTCTAAAACATCAATTAACCTAATTAATCATGCTCATCAACAACAAAACATGTCCAACACATTTCATCAAAAATCAAACCCATTTTCATACTATTCTACTCTCGGCAATTTGAGCAATTTGTGTCCGATTCGGTTTCAATCCAATTAAATCCACAATCAACATTAAATCAACATTTCCCAATCGTTTCAAGTCATCCAATGATCAACGAAACAAAAATTACCAAGATTTAGGGCACCAATGTATTCGGCCAACACATCAAAATTGGGGAAAATTATTCCAAACAAAATTTCTTGAAATTGATCAAATCAAACTTCAATTAAACATGTATTAAGCATACTCAAACATCCAATTTAATCAAATCATGCTCAAATACATTTTACCCAAATTTTAAGCCCTAAAATTTTCATGCTCAACCTTGCTCATAGATACCATTGTTGAGATTTCTAAGCTTCCCAAGATCGTTTCAAGCAATGAAAATAAGTGCGAATACATTCAAGGAGTTACGGAATACTCATATCGATCGGTTGAGCGACGCGGCGACGAACGAAAATGATTTCGACCCTCCTTAGTGCTCACGGCAGTGAGCTGCTGTTGGGCTCCATTTTCGGCCATTGTTGGTCCTCCATGAAAGCTCCAAGCTTCGTCAAATGATTCCAAGCTCATGGGTGGACTTCCCTATCACATTCGCATTTCTTAAAAGTGTGCTAGCACTCAAGAAATTTGCCACAAATTTGCCACTTTGCTTCCCTTAGCTCACGGCAGTGAGGAGAGTAGAAGAGAGAAAAGAAAGCCTCCAAGGCCGAGAGAAATAGAAGAAATTATGAGAGAGTGAGTTGGTTTTTTGGCTAAAGTGTATCTAATACACAAAAATCAAATCAAAAATTGTAAAAGGCATTTCCAAAAGTCAATACAATTTTTGGAGCCAAAAGCATTTAATGCTTTCCAACCAATTCCATCAATCCATCAATCCATCAAATCAAGTGACAAGTTGTCACATCATTCAAAGTGACTAATGATTTGACGCTTGATGCGACTAGCGATTTGACGATTGATTTGACTTGCGTGCCGCACTCGAATTCGAAATGTGAATGCGTTCGCAAACAATCCTGGGCTCGGGTTCGCTAATTCCAAATTAACGAATTTTTCGTTGCGACGTAATTAAATGATTATGCCTAGCGAAATCACTATTCACATCGCTAACGAATTAATTCTAAATTAACTCGTTCGCCCGAATTAAAATCTAATTTTAATTCCGCGTCGAAATCCAATTTCGTATAATATATCAAATATATTATTTTACCGATTAATTCTAAATTAATCGTTATCTCTCTTTAAATGATATTTTATCCCAGATAAAATATCTCTGTAATTAATCCCAGATTAATTTTCCTCTCTTCTGATTAATCCCAGATTAATTAAAAGTGCGAGTCATACGTCATCGGTGAATCTTCGGGAAGCGACCCATGAGATCCCCGAATATGTTGGCAGTAAATTCGGTCGTCGGACTATCCGACGACGTAAGTACAAAGTACTACATTTTACCGATTTACAAGACAAGGTTTACTTCTAGCAAAGCGTCATGCCTACCCAATTTTCCAGAAATATGCTTACAGGAATAAGCGATCTATATCAGACGTAGTATACGTAGTATTGCGTATTTCGATCCAGTATTAGATGATCACGTACTAGGCCTGGGGCTGGAATTGTGTCTGCCTCTTACGAAACACATGTCGGATGTCCGGTAACTAGTCTCTATAATCAGATAAACCTGACCTTGTCATTTTATCCCGATGACTGCTGTACAAAAGAGTACTAGTACCGTATCCTACGTGACCATCATCTCCATATGACTGGAGTGACACTTCCGTCTTGACATCACACCCAACACACTACGATTCTCGATATACCCAGAAGAGGCGTACACAGAAACCGGTTAAAGCCCTGGACGACCAAAACCAAAGTATATTGATTGTCGCAAGTATTAGCGGTGCAAGTCTCAGGTCAAGACCAAATACACCTACCCTGATTTCGGACTTCCATAGACACATAGTCATACTACCAATGGAATTCTGAGGGGGTCTATCCAGAGCGAAGCTGTTTCCCGTACCATCGGTAAAACACAACCTCCTATTACACTTGCATGAGTATCCTATACCCAAATATATGAGAACTATGCCTTGTGCCCTCACAACGCGCACAAGTGTAATACTAGTCTTTTACGTATTTATCGATGTCCAATCTCGATAATACTCTGACTAGGGATATTTAATGATTTATCCTTCGTAGACTGATACTGTCTCATATCATTCTCAATCCAGGAATAAATCATAAGGACCTCCTATCATTTATACTTCTTGGTGATCTAATCACAAATGATAAGAGATCAATCTCCTTTGTCACATAGTTAATTTGTACAACAACACCATGATCTGTACAAATAGTGACGATATGGGTCATAATTGTCCAACACAAACATCAAACCCTTAATACTCAAAGTTTCAAGATTTGGGTTAAGTATTTCTTACCTTAATTCAATTTCTTTTTGCACAAAGGGAATCTTCAAGCTTCTTTTACTCCTTCTTAGGTTTGATTTAGGGTGGATTACTCTAAATGATCCTTTGAAATTCACAAAGAAATTAAAGAAATCCACTCTTATTCTCTTAGTGTATCTCTCAGCCAAGGGGTAAATGGAGAGTTTTTATTTTCTTTCTTCTTTTTTGTCCTTAATTTGTTTAAATATTTTAAGAAAATCTTTGAAGTTTTGGGAATTTTCTAGAGAAATGGAGGACTTGGGCCTTAATTTCTAATTCTTGTTGGGCCTAGAGTTGGGCTAAACCCTTTCTAATTTTTTTTATTATGGCCCATATATTGTCTTAAGGCTAATTGGGTTTGGCTTAAGGTTGATCCACTAAGTCGTCTCTAGAATTTCCATTAACGTTTGGAAATTTTTTTTTATCTAAGTCGCCAAGTTACTATATTTAGTTGAGTTATGAAATTTCGAGTGATTATAAATTCTCCCTCCTTAAAATGATTCTTCTTCGAATCGAAATACTTAAGAGTATGAAACATAGCTTCTTTTGTTCACAGCTAGGGGTACTTCTCTCGCATGACTTCTTCTGCCTCCCATGTGGATTCTCGTCCCTTATGGTGCTGCCAAACCACCTTAACTAAGGGAATCCACCTAGATCGTAGCTTTCTCGTTTCCCTATCCACTATAGCAATGGGTTGTTCTAAATAAGATAAATCTTGACGGACATCGACTGTTTGGGATTCTAACACATGAGATTGATGCATGGTATAAGACGTAGTGTGAGCCTTTTCTAACAACGAATGTTTCAACTCCTGAGCTGGGGGAACAACAATCATGTTCTGCTTCCTAATGAGATTCTCAATGTCTACATGATACTCATCTTCTGTGCCTTGCTGCAACCTGTTCTAGTCTTTTACATTTCAGGATCTACTTCATGTGCAACTCTGATTTCATCTATGAGGGTTGATTGAATCTGTATCTGCGCTAATAACGCTCCATGAGCTGTTACCTGAAAACTCACTCCATCCAGTATACATCTTTGCATCTGCTTAGCTGGATGCCATTTCTCAATCGGTAAATGAGCTAAACTTCCAATAGATTTCCTGCTTAAGGCATCAGCTACAACATTATCTTTTTCCGGATGATACTGAATGGAACAGTCATAATCTTTCAGTAACTCTATCCACCGTCTCTGTATTAAATTAAGCTCCTTTTGGCTCTGGATATATTTAAGGCTTTTGTGATCGGTGAAGATTTCAAACTTTTCACCATACAAATACTGCTGCCATATCTTCAGAGCAAAAATTATTGCAGCCATCTCTAGATTATGAGTGGATAATTCTGCTAATAGGGCTTTAGTTGTTTGGAAGAATAAGAATTAACTCTTCCTCTCTGCATCAACACACATCCCAATCCCACTATAGAACTGACCGGTGCGTAATCACACGCGTATAATGCAAGCACATATATCGTTCAAGTAGTATAAGAAGTATCGATCCCACGAGGACTTAAAACCTAAGCTAATAATTTATGAAGCCAAATTTTTACAAGTATCTAATGGATTGATTGTTTGATTGGGTGGGGACTTTAAAATTAAAACAAGTAAAAGAAATAGAGCGAAACTAGATTGAGGAAAATTCAATATTAATAAACCATCTAGGATTGTGAATTATTCCAATATCTTTTTAAAGATGAAATGGTTATTTTACGTTTGTGTAATATATTAGTTTACTAACCTGGAACACGAAATTCTTTAGAAGCCTATGTTGATGGTCGGATGTAAATACCCAGTGTAACCCAATTAATCATATGTCTTATCAACCAAGTTACCTGAATTCATTAAGATTAAGTTCCAATTATGGCTACCCACGCCCGACAGGTATATCTTTATTCTGTAAGGAAATCTATTAAAAGGTTATCTATCCTCAAGGAAGATCGTGGGCTATTAAGTCTAAGGCTGAAACCTAAAATTCCTTTGTCAAGTTTATTTTAAGTTTACCAAATCAATCTTATTAGTGGCCAATTAACAAGAAGTATTAAGCTTAAGACTTAATAAGTAAACTTTTATATTACCAAAACTATAAAATAATCCCTTATAAACCGGTGATATTGGAATTCATCACAACCCAGATAACAGACTTAGTTACGATACATATCTAAGGCTAGTAAAAGCTTAAATAAAATAAAAGACATAAAGTAAATGCTGAAATTAAATAAAGTAAATGCTGGAAAGTAAATGCTGGAAAGTAAATGTTGGAAATTAAAAATGTAAAAGTACAATAAAAGAAAATATTAGGGTTAAAGGATTCACTTTTATCACTATTATTTTAGATATCTCCATTAATATAATATATTAACTTTGCATGATATTACCAACCAGCCATATATGTGGTATCCTGATTAAGTCAAATTAATAATTAATTACCAACCGACCAATCAGGCGGTATCCTCATTAAGTTAGGTTAAAACCAATTTCAATAATTACAAACCGACCAATCAGGCGGTATCCTCATTAAGTCAATTTTTAACTAGTTTATATATTATAATTAAGGAAGATTAATCTAAATATTAGTAATAAAAGCTTTACCTTTTACCCCAGCAGGGGGGAGTTACCTCCTCATTACTGAAAAGTAAAAACTGAAAATTAAAGAAAGGAAAGTACTATTGCATAAAAGTAAATAAAATTAATTACTGAACAGAAAATAAACAAACAAGATACAATCTTTTTAGTATTCTTAAGGAATTACATAGAAGAAGATATGAAATGAAAATGAAAATTCGACCTGAATTTATAGGCATCAATAAGCCCTGCGTGTCGCGACGCGCCTTTGATTTGCGCCACATGTTGCGCGGCTTGCGGAGATGGTGACATGTGGCAGGCAGCTATCGGCAGCTGAATTATTGTACTGATGTGGTGATGATGTGGCGATGTCGATTGTCGGCAGCATGTGATGGTGACACGTGGCACGGCGCACGTTAGCAGATTTATTATGATGTTGACACGTGGCAGACGCATGTTAGCAAGGGCGCATGATAGCAAACTTCTCTGATTGTGACACGTGTCCGACGCACGATATGAGACTTCTTTGATTGTGACACGTGTCTGGCACATGTTAGCAGACTTCGGTGCACGTTAGCGGTCGAGACGCTGACTGCGCGTCGTGACTCCCAAATGACAGTTTTATCCTTTTTGTCTATTTTCAACTGTTTTGGCCCTGATTTGATTCCAGAGAGTCCTGAAACTTTATTTATCTACAAAATAACACAAAATACATAAAAATATTCACAAAACCCAAGAAACTATGCGAAATATTAGGTCAAAATAGTGGTAAATAGTGATCTATTTACCACTCATCACACCCCCAAACCTAACATTTTGCTAGTCCTCGAGCAAAACAATAACATAAAATAACATAAACATCTTTAAAATAAATTTAAACTAAGCCACTTTCGTAGGGATCACGGTTGCATTTAACATATGCAACAAGCCTTTAAACCTCTATGTGTCCATAGTGGATGAGTTATAGTCTCGTGAGGGCTTACAGTGACGATACCCACAAACGTCAATGTAAAACTGATGCACACAAAAGCAAAAAGAGAATAAACAAGTTAGTGACTAAACATGTGAAACTTCTTATCCAAGTTAATAGTTGTTTTATTTCTTTCTAAATTACTGAATAAGTAAATTCTCCGATTATTTTTACCATTCTCCATACACACAGCTAACATGGTATTAATCAAGTCATTGTGCCCACAATATTCTTAAGTGTAGTTGAAAAGAGAGTAATATTTTTGTCCTAAAGTTATATCAGACTTCACACCTTTTTTAGCAATGGAAAATTTTTCTGATTTTTATTTATTTATTTATATAAAATATCATCCATCCATGTAGCGAGCTTTGGGTCAATGACTCCCAAATCAGGTTGCTTTAGGGCACTAGGTGTTAAGACACCCTTACAGACTTAATTACTCGGATTTCAGACATATATATATATATATTTACAACATCTTCGATCCATGTAGCAAGCTTTGGGTCAGTGACTCCCAAACTAGTTGGTTTTAGGGCACTAGGTGTTAAAACACCCCTACGGACTTAATGACTCGGATCTCAGACATTTTTTTTATCCTATTGATTTTTTAGATGCTTCTTCCAATTAAACTAGAGCACTGAATATTACAAACTTTTCAATTACAGCTCATGTCCGTATGTTACCATGCAAGTTGATAATACTTGTCAACTGAGCATATAAAGATCCATTTTTTAGTCAGTTTTATGGAGAATTCACAAATTAATTAATTCAAAAGGAAATAAATAAAAATTAACTTGTTTCGAAATAGGTTGAGATACGTCTCAGGAGTGAAAATTCCTTACACAGCTCTCTCATACAAATTTCACCTGATTAATCAAATTAAAAACACAAAATATTTTTTTAATTTTTGTAAATTTTTTTAATTTATTTGATTTTGTTTCGAAAATTTTTGACGAAAAATCAAATAAAAATAACACAATAAATACAAGATACTAGTCAACTATTCCCCTTCCCCAAACCTAAATGAGACATTGTCCCCAATGTCTTAAAAAGTAGAAGAAGAGATTAGAAACAGTATCTGGTTAGCTGAAATTCTACATCTAAATGAAGAATTAAAGGTTAAGATCCAGATTTATCTGATGCTTCTTACCACGATCATTATCGGACCAATTTATCTTGGAAAGGATAGGGTCAAATTGTGGTTCAAAGGCTAAATGTTAGTCAATTAAATCTTGGGCAGTTCTGACAGTGAAGAGGAGTTCTTTTACAGGTTTTGATACGAATCCATTTCCGGGCATCATCAAGAAACACAAAAAGAAAATTATAAAATCCATCAGCGTTAAACAGTCCAAGTGGTTTCTGATGTATGTTCAAGTTCGCCCAAGATAACACTGTAAAAATTTCCTCCATCGTACCCAAGCCACCTGACAAAGCAATAAAAGCATCAGTACGGTTAATCATTTCCTCCAGTCGTTCAGACATACCTGACATGATCAGTTCCTCTCCGTTTGATGGTCCTATAAGATTCGCATCTGCCAAAGGTTTTGGGATGATTCCCAAGACTTGACTGCCTCCATTTTGTACAGCCCTTGAAACGATCCCCATTAGTCCAAGATTGCCACCGCCATATACTAAGTGCATACTCCTCTCAGCTATGACTCTACCCAATTCACGTGCTGCTCCAACGTATTCTGGCTTAGAACTAACACTAGTACCACAAAATAAACAGATGTTTACAACTCGTCTTCTTGAAGTATCTTTCATTTTTATTGTATTTCTTTCTCAAATCTGGATGCCTTCAAGAGTGCAATGATGAGTTGAATTTATAACACCTGAAAAAGGGTGAGTAATAATAGCACTAATACCTGCGAAATGACAATTATTAGCTAAAAAGCAAAGTAGATCGTGAAAAGTCAAAAAGTCTGGATCCTGTTGGAGAAAATAAAAGAAAATGACAAAACAAATCACAATTATTAGATATATACAAAGAGAAAATAATATTTACAGGAAGTAACGGCTTGAATGACGTCTATGCTTCAGAGACAAACTTCCCATCCAATTTTCTTATAAATTGGCAAACAGGGTATTTTAAAGTCAGATTCCCAAGACTGTATTGTTGTCTTTCTTTACGGAATTGTGTATATAACATGTAAATTACGTGATGCACATATCCACTGGAATGCGTCTCAAGAGTCTTAGATATGTCATCCAAAGACTCCTTACTCAAGCCACCCCTAATGAATTTAATTTTATCTTCACAGTTATCTGACACCATTCCTAAAGAACGACAACGAGTATTACATGTCATGCGAGCACATTTATAGCAAACACCCATTTTTTTAGCTCTTCTCTTTTTAGCATAGGTGCTTCTTCCTAAACCAGGAAGATATGAAATAAAAGAGTCAGAAGACTCACCTGCCAATCGGACATGTGCTTCAATAATCCAACGAATGTCATTAGAAATACCTTTGATCATCAGTAGTCTCATCCGTTCCAAGCGAGCTTTGTAGACTTTCATCAGAGAGTTTTGAGGGAGAGAAGGAAATTGCTTGTGAAGATTTGCGAGAACTTCTTCCATCCTGAAAATACAAATTTAACACACAAAAATAAACCAAATCTGAATATATACACAAACTGCATGGGTTTCCTCCCTACTAGCGCTAAGTTTAAAGTCATCAGCTAGACATGACTGCCTGAACGTTAGGCTGGATCTGAAAGTGTGACACTTTCTTTTTGTCGCTCGAATGATTCTCCCAGTATTGCTTGACACGCTGGCTATTAACTTTGAATGTATCATTGGTATTAAGATCAAGTAACTCAACAACTCCATATGGTAAAACTTGAGTAATCAAAAATTGACCTGACCACCTTGATTTCAGCTTTCCAGGGAAAAGTTTCAACCCCGAATTAATAACAACACCTACTGTCTTGGTTCCAATTGTCTGCGCAGTATTTTTCGACCATGCCATTTCTTGGTCTTTTCTTTGTATAATCTGGCATTCTCATAAGCCTTTAGGCGAAATTCCTCCAATTCGTTGAGTTGGTGGAGTCAATTTTCTCATGCTGCTTGTGGATCAAGATTTAACTTCTTTAGTGCCCAGTACTCCTTGTGTTCAAGCTCCACTGGTATATGGCACACGTTCCCAAACACCATTAGATATGGGGACATACCAATGGGTGTCTTGTAAGCTATTATGTAGGCCCATAATGCGTCATCCAGTTTTGTAGACCAATCCCTCCTTGTTGATCCAACGGTTCTCTCCAAAATTCTTTTGATCTCCCTATTTGAAACTTCAACCTGTCCATTTGATTGCGGATGGTAGGCCGTGGTAACTTTATGAGTAACTCCGTATTTGGATAGGAGTGCATCAAAGTATCTGTTGCATAAATATGTGCCACCATCACTGATAATCGCCAGAGGTGTTCCAAAGCGAGTGAAAATATTCTTTTTAAAGAATTATATCACCACTTTTGAATCATTTGATGGCAGTGCAATTGCTTCAACCCATTTGGAGACGTAGTCTACTGCAACTAGTATGTACAGGTTTCTAAATGATGGAACAAAATGTCCCATAAATTCAATTCCCCATACACCAAATATCTCCACTTCTAGAATATTTTGCAAAGGTCCTTCATTTCTCCTCGATATATTTCCTGTTCTCTGGCACATGTCACATTGAAGAGCAAATAAGTGAGAATCTTTAAGCAGAGTGGGCCAGAACAAACTTGATTGTAGGACTTTAGCTGCAGTTTTATTTCCGCTGAAGTGTTCGCCGTATGGTGATGAATGACAATGTTGCAGAACACTATTAACCTCCTCATGTTGAACACAACATCTCAGTATTTGATCAGCATAGCATTTAAATAGGTACAACTCATCCCAGACATAGTGCTTGACTTCTTTGAAGAATTTCTTCCGTTGCTGAGTTGTCCATTCCAACGGCCATTTTCCCGATACTATGTATTTGACATAGTCAGCATACCAAGGGACATCATGCTATTTCATGGCAAACAACTGTTCATCTGGAAAAGTTTCTTTGATTGTCAGTTCATTGCTATCTGTTTCTCCATTCTCGAGCCTCGATAAGTGATCTGCCACTTGGTTTTCTGTCATTTTCCTATCTCTGATCTCCACATTGAATTCTTGCAGTAGAAGTATCCAACAGATCAATTTGGGTTTGGCATCTTTCTTCACGATCAGGTATTTGATTGTTGAATGATCTGTGTAGACCACCGTTTTGGAAACCAAAAGATAGGAGCAGAATTTATCAAAAGCAAACACAACTGCAAGAAACTCATTTTAAGTGGTTGTGTAGTTGAGTTGCGCTTCATTCAGAGTTCTACTGGAGTAGTAAATGGTATTGAAAATCTTTGCTTTACGTTGTCCCAAAACTGCACCTACAGAAAAATCACTAGCATCGCACATTACCTCAAATGGAAGGGTCTAATCTGGTGCTACTATGATGGGGGCAGAGACCAGTCTTCATTGATGTTCCACTATTGGTTTGTACTCGTCGTTCATCAAAATTTTTTGCATACAAAATGATGGACTAATGCCTCGAATGTCTACTATAGTCCAGCCAATGGCTTTCTTGTGTTCTTATAACACTCTCAACAACTTTTCTTCCTGCTCCAATGTTAGCGAAGAAGAAATAATCACAGGTAATTCAGAAGAGTTTCCTAAGAATGCATACCTAAGATGGCTCGGGAGTAACTTTAGCTCCAGCTGTGGTGGTTCTTCAATCGAAGGCTTGATTCACTCATTTTTTGGTCGTTCCAGACTTTCCACTTGTGGTGTCGATTTGAAGCGAAATGGCATGTCAAGATAGTTGATACATTCTAGAATTTCAGCATCTAGCTCGCTGTCAGTCATGTTGGTGATTCAAGCTTCAAGTTTATCCGTGGGAAGTGGCATTGCATCAGTATCCTGGATGATACTATCCACAACATCAATTCTGAAACATTCCTCCTCATTTTCATCACTTGGGAATTTCATGGCTTTGAAAACATTGAAGGTAACTTCTTGGTCCTGCACTTTCATGGTTAGTTCTTCTTTTTGTACATCAATAACAGTTCGACCTGTAGCCAAGAATGGTCTCCCAAGGATGATAGGTACATCTTTGTCTTCCTCCAAGTCAAGGATAATGAAATCTGCTGGGAGAATGAGTTTGTCAACTTTGACCAGCACATCTTCAACTACTCTTCTCGGAAATGCAAGCATTCTATCAGTAAGTTGCAGAGAGACTGAGGTGGGCATTGCTTCTCCAATTTGCAGTTTCCTGTAAATCGAAAAAGGCATCAAATTAACACTTGCACCTAAATCACATAAAGCTTTACTGATATAATGTTCTCCAATGGTGCATGGGACAATGAAACTGCCAGGATCTTTCAACTTTGGGGGAAGTTTCCTCTGAATGATGGCGCTGCATTCTTCTGTCAATGTTATTGTCTCATAATCTCCCAATCTTCACTTTCGTGAAAGAATGTCTTTCATGAATTTGACATAGCTGGGCATTTCTTCCAACGTTCTGCAAATGGAATGTTGATATGCAGCTTTTTAAAGACCTCCAGGAATTGAGCAAATTGTTTGTCCAATTTACTTTTTAGAGTCGCTGTGGAAAAGGTGGAGGTATAGTGATTCTTTCTTGATCTTTTTCCTTTGCTTATTTTTCCTCCATCTGTGGAACTGCTTCTTTTTGAACTTCTTCAATGGATGCCTTGATCCCAACATCTTTGTTGATTTCATAACCGCTTTTCAAGGTAATGGCTTGACATTGCTCCTTCCCTCGGTTTCTTGGATTTGGTTATGTGTTGCTAGGAAGGTTACATGGCGGTCTGTAACTCTGAGCATTGGCCAATTGTCCAATTTGATTTTCCAGTGCTTTTATAGATGCTGATTGGCTCTGAAACATAGCATCATATTTTTTTAACTGAGCTAGCACTTCCGTTACTCCTGGTTCATTTGCCTACTCCTGGCCTTTATTCTGTTGTTGGAATCCAGGTGGTGGGTAGTTCTTTTGCCCTGAATTGTTGCTCCATGCGAAATTGGGATGATTCATCCACCCTGGGTTGTAGGTGTTGGAATATGGATTGTTCTCATGTCTGTTGAAATTTTTGACATAATTCACCGTCTCTTCTTGTTGGTTTGGCTCTGGTATTCCTCCATATGGTGAACATGTGGATCTAGTATTACCTCGCATGCTAAGAGTGTCCATGAATTTGCATATTTGGTCCAGCTTGGCATTTACTATTTTGTTGGCTCCAACTTCATAAATTCCAGCAATTCTTTGGATCATGCTCCTTTCTGTTGGCCACAATGAAGTGTTATTGGCCATTTCTTCAATTAGGTCCCAAGCCTGATCTTCTCTTTTTTCCATTAAAGCACCTCCAGCAGCAGCATCAATTGTGGTTCTCATTATTCCAGAAAGTCCATTATAGAAGGTTTGGACTTGTAGCCACTTTGCAATCTCATGATGCGGACATTTCCGGAGTAAATATTTGTACCTTTCCCAAGCTTCGCAGAGCGATTTTGAGTCATGTTGCACAAAGGATGTGATGTCATTCCTCAACTTTGTAGTTCTGGCTGGTGGAAAGTACTTTGCAACGAATTTTATAGCTATAGTGTTCCAAGTTGTCATGGAACCTGCTGGTAGTGAATGTAGCCAAGCCTTAGCTCTGTCTTTCAAGGAATATGGAAAAATATGCAGTCTCATTGCTTCATCAGCCGCTCGGTTGTAATTAAAAGTGCCGTAAACTTCCAGGAAGTTGCTGATGTGGGAATTAGGATCTTTAGTTGCATTCCCCACAAACTGAACTGACATTTGTATCATATGAATGCATATTTTTATGTCACACGCATTTGCTGGTAAGGGAGGAAGTACAATACAGGAAATGAAGCTGTCAACCACCGGAATGGTTCTATCTCGAATGGGAATTGGTGGTGCAACTTCCAATGGTTCAGGTTCCATGTTGACTAATGCTTCTTGGACTTCTCGCCTTTCCCTTCGCAACTGTCTGATGGTTCTTTCAATTCCTGGGTCAAGCGGTCGGATTTCAAAGCTTCTAGTTTGTCTCATGTAGTGTCTGAGAACCTGAAACAAAAGAAAACAGATATAATGAGTAAAAAGAAATTAGACACAAGTAAATGTATCTAACCCCAAAACTAATAGTAAAAGATAAATAAGTCCCCGAAAACGGCCCCAAAAACTTGATCGGTGCGTAATCACACGCGTATAACGCAAGCGCACGTATCGTTCAAGTAGTATAAAAATTATCGATCCCACGAAGACTTAAAACCTAAGCTATTAATTTATGAAGCCAAATTTTTACAAATATCTAATGGATTGATTGTTTGATTGAGTGGTGACTTTAAAATTAAATCAAGTAAAAGAAATAACGCGAAAGTAGATTGAGGAAAATTCAAAATTAATAAACTATACATGGTTATGAATTATTCCAATATCATTTTAAAGATGAAATGGTAATTTTACGTTTGTGTAATATATTAGTTTACTAACATGGAACACGAAATTCTGCAAAAGCCTCTGTCGATGGTCGAATGCAAATACCCAGTGTAACCCAATTAATCATATGTTTATGTCCACCAAGTTACCTGAATTCATTAAGATTAAGTTCCAATTGTGGCTACCCCTGCCCGACAGGTATATGTTTATCCTGTAGGAAATCTATTAAAGGGTTATTTATCCTCAAGGAAGATCGTGGGCTATTAAGTCTAAGGCTGAAACCTAAAATTCCTTTGTCAAGTTTATTTTAAGTTTACCAAATCAATCTTATTAGTGGCTAGTTAACAAGAAGCATTAAGCTTAAGACTTAATACATAAACCTTATATTACCCAAACTATAAAATAACCCCTTATAAACCGGTGATATTGGAATTCATCACAACCCTAGATAATGGACTTAGTTACGACACATATCTAAGGCTAGTAAAAGCTTAAATAAAATAAAAGACATAAAGTAAATACTGAAATTAAATATAGTAAAAGCTGGAAAGTAAATGCTGGAAATTAAAATGTAAAATTACAATAAAAGAAAATATTGGGGTTAAAGGATTCACTTTTATCACTACTATTTTAGATATCTCCTTTAATATAATATATTAAATTTGCATGATATTACCAACCAGCCATATAGGCGGTATCCTGATTAAGTCAAATTAATAATTAATTACCAACCGACCAATCAGGCGGTATCCTCATTAAGTCAGGTTAAAACCAATTTCAATAATTACCAACCGACCAATCAGGCAGAATCCTCATTAAGTCAAGTTTTAACTAGTTTATATATTATAATTAAAGGACATTAATCTAAATATTAGTAATAAAAGCTTTACCTTTTACCCCAGCAGGGAGGAGTTACCTTCTCATTACTGAAAAGTAAAAACTGAAAAGTAAATAAAGGAAAGTACTATTGTGTAAAAGTAAATAAAATTAATTATTGAACTGAAAATAAACAAACAAGATACAATCTTCTTAGTATTCTTAAGGAATTACATAGAAGAAGGTATGAAATGAAAATGAAAATGAAAATTCGGCCTGAATTTATAGGCATCAATAAGCCCTGCCCGTCACGATGCGTAAGGTTGTGCGCCTCGTGACGCGCCGTTGATTTACGCCACGTGTTGCGCGGCTTGCGGAGATTGTGACACATGGCAGGCGACTGTCGGCAGCTCAATTATTGTGCTGACATGGCGATGACGTGGTGATTTCAATTGTCGGAAGCATATGATGGTGACACATGGCACGGTACATGTTAGCAGATTTGCTGTGATGTTGACACGTGGCAGGCGCATGTTAGCAAGGGCGCATGATAGCAAACTTATTTGATTGTGACACGTGTCCCGCGCATGATAGCAGACTTCTCTGATTTTGACACGTGTCCGACGCATGTTAGCAGACTCTGGCGCATGTTAGCGGTCGCGACGCAGGCTGCGCGTCGTGACTCCCAAATGACAATTTTGCCCTTTTTGTCCGTTTTTCACTATTTTGGCCCTCATTTGATTCCAGAGAGTCCTGGAATTTTATTTATCTAGAAAATAACATAAAATAAATAAAAATATTCATAAAACCCAAGAAACTATATAAAATATTAGGTCAAATGAGTGGGAAATAGTGATCTATTTACCACTCATCAAGAAGCAGCACAATACACTGTAAATCCTCTTAATCCCGCTGGCAGTGTAAGAACAGGAGCAGAAGTCAATCACCGTTTAAGCTCCTGAAAACTCTTTTCACAAGCATCCGACCACTAAAACTTCACATTCTTCCAAGTTAGTTGTGTTAACGGTGTAGCTATTTTGGAGAAATTCTCTACGAATCTCCTATAATATCCTGTTAACCCCAAGAAGCTACGAATCTCCATCACACTTTTATGTTGGTGCCAGTTCTGAATAGCCTCGATCTTCTGGGAATCTAATCTAATCCCTTATTTTGATACCACATGTCCAAAAATAGCACACTAGTCAACCAAAACTCACACTTTAAGAACTTGGCATATAGCTTATGTTCTCTCAGTGTCTGTAACACCTGATGCAAATGCTCTACATGCTTCTGTTCATTACATGATTACACCATAATTTCATCAATGAAAACTATCACAAACTGATTTAGAAAGGGTCTGAACACCCTATTCATCAAATCTATAAAGTCGTAGGGGTATTGGTCAAACCAGATGAAATTACCAAGAACTCGTAGTGTCCATATCTAGTCCGGAAGGCTGTCTTCAGGACGTCACTCTTCCTAATCTTCATCTGGTGATATCCTGATCGTAGATTGATTTTTGAAAAGAACAGTGCCCCTTATAACTGATCAAACAGGTCATCGATTCTCGGTAGTGGATATTTATTCTTGATCGTTACCACATGGGGACACGTTGGGGCGAATAAAGCCCTTATCCAACAAGTCTTGCAACTGTGCCTTCAATTCCTTAAGTTCTGCATGGGCCATCCTATACAGGGGATTCGATATAGGCCGGGTGTCTGGTACTACATATATACAGAATTCAATCTCTCTGTCATGCGGTAACCATGACAACTCATCTGGGAAAACATCAAGATACTCTACTACCATCGGGATCTGCTCAATGCTTATATTTTCCACTCTACTATATGTCACATAAGCCAAATAACCAATGTTTCTCCTCTGAAGTAGCTTAAATGCTTGCATTACTGCTATTAAATTTTGAGGTGCTACACTTCTATCCCTCTGATAGACTCTAACTGATTGATGGGAATATGTAACATGACAGTCTTTTCCTGGCAATCTAACACTGCATGGTTCATAGCTAACCAATATATCCCCAATATGCATAAAACTACTAGATTGGCATAATAAGTATACCCATCAATATCATAGGACAATACTTCACACCTTGCGTAGCTTCTATGAGACCTCCTACTAGTGTAGCTATGATGATAGGTGAATCTAGAGGCTGGTATTTCTACCCAAGTGAGTTATAAAAACCTGTGCTATAAAAGAGTGCGTAGCGCCCGAATCAAATAACATCATCGCTTGCACATAACCAATCAATAGGGTACCTATGACGACTGCATTAGAAGCCTGCGCCTCTTAGGGTGTGAGGGTATACACTCTAACTGGAGCTCTGGTGGAGGAAACCTATCCTCGATCACCCACTGGTTGTCCCCTACCTCCTGTTGTCTGCCCCTACCTATGGATCTCTGCTCACTTCCTCTCATACTCCTGTTAGGCTGTGGTTGGGGTGTATATGGAATGGTATTGAAAGATGGAAACTGATCTGCTAGTACCAGACAGTCTTTCTTTAGATGGTCCATTTGTCCACACCGATAACAACCTCTACTCACATATCAATAGGCCCTCGAATGAGTCCGCCCGCATATCAAACATAACGAAAGACCTTACCCTCGTTAAGCCACTGATGGCGAAGAGACCGCACGGGAGGTGGCACTATGAGTTGGTCTACGATCCTGACCTTCCTGCACCGGACCTACATCTCTACATGTGGCGGGAAGAGCTGACACATACTTTTGTCTGCCCGAGCCACTTTGTTGTGGCCTAGCCCTCTCCTCTGATCTAGTTCTCTTCCGAGACTCCATCTCTGCTTGTCTCTCTCTGGCTCGTGCTTTAAATCGCAAGGCAACATCTACAAATTGAGTATATGTAGTGGTCTTTGTAAAGTGGATAGAGTGAAATTAATAATCCCAAAGCCCATTAACAAACCTCTTCACCTTCATCTCTTCTGTGATGACTAAATGTGGGGCATAATGAGATAATCGGGTAAACCGTATATCGTACTCAGAAACCGTCATCTGCTCTCCATGAATCAACTGCTCAAACTCCCGAGCTTTAGCTTCTCTAATACTTTGTGGCAAAAATTTGGATAAGAAAGTTGTATTGAACTCAACCTATGTCAATGGATGAGCATCTCGTTACCGACCATCTTGAAAAGACATCAACCAAGTGTTGGTGACATCCCTCAACTGAAAACTGACTAACCCAAACGCTCTATCCGGTGAACACCTCAAAGTTGTACATATACGATCTGATTCCTCAATGAAGTCGCATGGGTCAGAGGATGACTCTACTCCTGATAATGTGAGAGGACGAAGCTTCTGGAAGTCATGTAAGGACACTAGCAGCTCCTGTCACTGTATAACTTGAATTGTCACTGGAGGTGGCTCATGAGGTACAGTGGAAGGTCCTGCTTGAAATGTGATAGGATCTGGTCTGTTTGGAGGAACTACTGTCTGATGAGCCATTAAAAGTCCTACAGATGAAGGTGGAACATGAACTGCGGGTTCTGCAGCTCTCGGCTCTGGACCTAGAGGACGCTGCTGACGGGTAATCAACTAGGCAAGAGCTGCTACTGACTACTGAATTTGCTGTAAACCTGCAGCTACTAGATCATTAGGCTGAACCATTGGTGCTGCCCTATCTTCTCCTACACCACTCTTATGTATACACTCCACTCTTTGCCCCATGTCTGGCTCTGGGGAAGGTGCTACTGATCTCTGATCTGTATCTACACCCTAGGGTGCCCTACCACGCATGGTCCTACCTTTGACTCCGATTCTACCCTTGGGTGGCATGATACCTAAGAAATTAAAAAGGAAAAAAGGACAATTGAATTTAAAGAAATTATGATTAATCAGAATGAGACATACCTCAGGACAAGGTTACTAGAGAACAACCTCTTATATATGGTAGTACCCCGAGTATACTACATATATAAGACACTACTACTCTCTTACTGCAGTCACTGACTCCCTAGACCATGCTCTGATACCAACTTTGTAACATCCCCGATTCGGGAATGCTACCAACAGACAACAGATTCCATTGTCGCCTAAGCCACTGACGTATGCAAAAGAAAACTCACTTTTACCATGATACTATGAGATCACATGAATAATCGCACACACAATCATAGAACTAGCTCAAATTCAAAATCATAAAAATATGTGAATATACTAAAAATACTCGTCATATACACATCATCATCATATATCTGTCATATAACAAAATGAAATCACAGAAAACTACATTATATGTGAATGTAGATATGGTATGATGGACCTGATAACTAGTGAGTGCAGTATAACTCTTGTTCCCGGATGATGTCTCCAAAAGTTGCGTGTGGCTTACCAAAAAAATGATCCTGTAAAAGAACTGGAGAGTGGGGGTGAGTCCTATCGAACTTTGTGAGTGGAACTACAAAATCAGAGAAAATTGTATCAATATGGTTGAGTAAAATCATCTTAAATTTAAATCACTTTCTGAAATCATATGCTTGAAAATTGATTATTTTCTTATCAAACTTTGAGAAATCTGTTTCTGAAACACCTTCTGTTTAAAATCTCTGGAAACTATAGAAAAACCTGATGCATGGGGGCATTATGTATCGCCGTCCCCCCATACGTCTAATTAGTGGTCTTGGGGCTTTACATATCGCCGTCCCACAAGCCACTGAACTATAGCCAGAAGTGATGATCCATGCTAATACCTGATCCTGAAAATAGGGTCTATAGGCGTTACGTATCGCCCTCATCCGAGCGCTGAACTAGGATCTAGAGTCATCAATCGTCCCTAGTCCAGAACTACGTGTGCACACGTTCTCTATTCGTCGATTCCATAAGTTACATACTGAGATGGGTTTTTCCCATCCCTCTAAAAATCATAAACTTGAGCTTTAAATCTGAAAGTTTCTCAAAAACTTCCTCATGTATGAAATAGCTAAAATCAATTTGGCTAATGCTCTAAAGCATTTTAAAATAAGTATCGAGTCAAAAACAATAAATAAATCTCAACTTGGAAGGAAAAGTCCACTCACAGGTTTGAAGTTTGAATAACTCCACTTCATGTCCCTGAGGGAGATCGCGGCTCTTGTCGAGTATCTATATTTGAAAAAATTTATTAGAATATGAGTTATGAAATATGATTCGAAATTAAACTAGGCTTCTTAATTCTGTTAAACTATCATCTATATACGCCATGCACATATGTCTCTATATTGGTATGAGTCCTCTAGGGTGCCCTCTAACCTTTTTGAATAAAATAGGAATGGCTAATTAAGTTTAAGCAAATATTATCACGCATCGCGATGCCAAGATATGCACATCACGATGCCCTCCTGGGCTAGGTCGAGGCAGAGAGCAACGTTTGCTGTCCGTCACGATGCTGGGTGCCAAACATCGCGACTTCCTTTCGTGTGGCGATGCTAGGAGGCATGCATCGTGACCTCCACTAAAACAAAACCGAAGTAGCGGCTCTGGTTTGATTCGAGTCGCGACACTAGCCAAATGGCATCACGACGCTCAAAAATCATAACTAAAACAGAGGTTCTGCCTCATTACGTGTCGCGATGCTAGCCCAATGGTGTCGCGATGCTCAGCTATTCCCATGGCTAATTTTCAATTCTCTAGTGATCAAACTCACAACTTCCATTTCCACACAACCAAAAGCAATTTTAAGCACTAAATTTACTATCATGCTAAGTTCCTTTCTTCCCAACACCACCAAATCCTACTATTATTACTTAGTACTTCAACTATGGTGACTTAACTAGAAATTGCCCAATATTAACTTCTCAACACAATAATCATCAATAGTCACATTACTTTCAATCAACAACACACCACAAACATCAAACCCTTAATACTCAAAGTCCCAAGATTTGGGTTAAGTATTTCTTACCTTAATTCAATTTCTTTTTTCACAAAGGGAATTTTCAAGCTTCATTTCCTCCTTCTTAGGTTTGATTTGGGGTGGATTACTCTAAATGATCTTGGAAATTCACAAAGAAATGAAAGAAATCATCTCGTCTTCTCTTAGTGTATCTCTCGGCCACGAGGGTAAATAGAGAGTTGTTATTTTCTTTCTTCTTTTTTGTCCTTAATTTGTTTAAATATTTTAAGAAAATCTTTGAAGTTTTGGGAATTTTCTAGAGAAATGGAGGACTTGGGCCCTAATTTCTAATTCTTGTTGGGCCTAGAGTTGGGCTAAACCCTTTCTAATCTTTTATTATGGCCCATATATTGTCTTAAGGCTAATTGGACTTGGCTTAAGGTTGATCCACGAAGTCGTCTCTAGAATTTCCGCTAACGCTTGGAAATTTTCTTATCTAAGTCACCAAGTTACTATATTTAGTTGAGTTATGAAATTTGGAGTCGTTATAATGACAAAACGTGCTTAATGACATAAAATGTATGGATCTTATTTGTACCAAGCACGTTGAATGTTGATTGACGTTAGATGGTTATCGAACTGAATTGTTCTCTTCTAGGGTCAATGTCAAACCATTTGCATGAAAACAAGACAAATTGACGATTAGGCATGTAAACCAATTCAATAACTCTTTACATGACATCGTAAAGTCAATAGTACTGTCACCATGGTCTCCTAGAACTGTAATATCATAGTTTCGTGTTGATCGCGAAATATATAGTACTTTCACCATGATTTCTTTGCTATATGATAAATCGTACAACATTAATGATACAACCAGAATACTCATACTCTTGTCTTGTAGGACCATAAGTTAGTTATGATATAACACTGGAGGGGTTGACATCGTCATTTTCAATCTGGTTATTTATATGAAATGCATGTGAAATCATTGATTAGGGAAAGTAAGATATATTACACATTGAGAAAGTTTGGGTATGGAAAAAAACTCAGAGTTGCCTTAAACCGGTTAGGGAATGTCTTTTGTTGCCTCTCATTAATATTTTGGTTGTTATTGCTGCTGCCAAGACCGGACTCATGATATTTACATTAAAAATGAATTCAAAAGTCCTTGAAATAAATTACCAATTATTGAATTGAGTTTAGACATGTACTATAGATATGACTGCACCTCATCGTAATTATTCAGAATAAACCAATGAGCACGTTGTTATTCCTTGATTATAAGTATTTTAACATTCATCTTCCAGAGGGGTCTGTAATTTTGCTGGAAAATAGAGACACCATATGATTCATATTCTCCCCCGTCATGGTTTCTCGTCCGAAAATTAAAGATTGTTTCAATATTCTTTAAGTACATCAAACATAATATTAGGGTTTCATTTACTAAATAAGCCTCATCAATTTATCTTTCTGGTGGTGTTTTGTTTCGTACATATTGCTTGTACTGCTCTAATGCCTTGAAATATTTAGCAACAAAAATAATATGATATATAGTCATATATATGTGACATGAATAAATATTTATATACAAAAAATGACATTTCTATAGGGTACATCCATCTGAAGTGGACAAGACATCTTTTTCGTGCTTCTGTGACTATCAGGTGAACCATTACATCAAAAAATACATGTAAAGTATTTGTTCCATTTGAAAAAGAATGAAGACGATTTCTTTCTCAGGTTCATCAATCACCGACGTGGTTAAATCCTCTGACATAATTGTTTGAAGAAGAAACCACACAAGTTTATAACCGTGTCGAATACTTGTGGTAGAAGTTATGGACGAATGCCCACGGAAAGAAGAATTTCCAGAATCGTGTGACAATCATGATCTTCAACCTAGTTATTATGTCATCTCTAACACATCTTCCTATATTTGATGCATATCCATAGGGAAATTTTAATATTTTCAACCACTCACATAATGAATTCCTTTCAGTCGAAATTAGGATGTAATAAGAAGGTGGTTTGACATAGACTATAGGATTGGATCGCAAGTGTAGTTCTTTGTGAATTTTCATATCATGCAGGTCCAAACGTTCATTTTCAATATCTTTTGTCTTCCCCTGAATGTTCAACGAGGTGCCAACCAAATTTTCGCATATATTTTTCTCAATGTGAATGACATCTAAATTATGTCGCAGAGTCAGACTCCATCAATGCTCCAGCTTGAAAAAAATGCTCATTCCCAACCAATTCAACTTTCAGGTCGACGCTTATGATGATGTACATCTTTATTATTAGGATGCTTCTCAGGCGTGGTATTTGTGAGTCTCTGATGTTGGCAAAGTATGTCAAATTCAGATAAATCGTCGGGCATGTTTCTAGGTTATAGACGATCAGTTAAATAAATTACTTCTCCTCCAAGGATGACTAAGGTCTAAAAATCTTATGCGGGCCATATATCCAATCTTTTTCTACAAACATTATAAACATATATCATCCGCACACACTGGACATGTCATGTAACCCTTAGTACTATACTCAAATAGAGAATCATAAGCTGGAAAGTCAATAATAGTCTACAATAACGCTGCGTGTATTTAACAATACTGCTCGGTAACTGCATCATAGGTAGTTACACCGATATTCCACAATCTATATAACTCTCTTTAATCAACGGCCTCAAGTAAACATCAATATCTTTATCGAGGGAACGTAGACCTGATATTTTTATCAGTAATTCCATTACTTACTTTAATATATAGTAGCTTGCAACAAAGTTCAAAGTCGACATGCCAACACTATCAAATAATATCTTTTTGGCTCCTTCAAGTAATGACTAAACATTTTATGTTTGTCGCTCTCCTCCGAATCTGATGTTTCTCTACCAAATGTCGAACCCTGTAAGTCATTCAAAAAAGCAATCATATGATCAGCATCATTTTTTTGACGATGCTTGTGATAACTGGTATTAGCTTCTGAATGAGTATACTGGGAGTCAAAGTTGTAATTTTTCTATGATAAACCCATGTCTGATAGGTCATTGAAATTCCTGGCATGTATAAGTGATCCATAACTTTGCTCAAATGTTTCTTTCTCCTATTCAAATAGTTATTACATTGACAACGTACACGACCTTCTGCATCATCAACTCTTTTCATTGATTCCATAAAGTCTTCCACCCATTTATGATATTCGATACTCAATCTATTGGGCACACTCATTCATCTTCTATCCACTTCAATAAAATATCTACAAATATATAAATAATTTTGATAAATTAATTAAAATTAATGTATGTACAATATATTCACTTAACAATTAAATAATAATCCAAAATCAAACCAAATACATACATACTTATTCAAAATCAAATTATCCATATTAATTATATGCACTATCAATTAAATACATAAACTAAATATTTAACTAATTAATTCACAAACTAAAATATTTACCTAATTAAATTCTAAACCTTAATTTTAGGGGACTTACTCAAAAATACATAATGGGTAAATAAATTACTATAATAATAGTGATATATATTAGAGAAAATACATACCTTAATTAGCTAAATTCATAAACTAAAATTATAATATCTTGAATTTTCGGAACAATATTAGAAGGCTATAAAATTGAAGTTTAGGTCTCGGAACAAGACGATGTCGAAAAAAGAATTTAAGCATTAAAAATGTGTTGGAATGTCTGATATTGGAATCTTATTGCTTTGGAAATCATAAAATTCGAAAGAACTGGTTAATCAATTTTTAAATTTGGATAAAGTTTATTATTTCGTCTATAAAAATAGCAAAATAATTTTGATTAAGGTGATTTTTAAACCATTGTAAATTTCTTTCAAAGACGAACAACTTTCGTGTTGAACACTTTTCTAAATTTGTACTATGAGGGCCTCAAAAATATAAATTTCTACATATATTCATGGTATGTGCTAAACTGTAATTTCGTGGGAACTGAGATGTAACTTTCAGAAACTTTTCTTCATATACCCATTATTTTTCTTATTTTCAAAAAGGAAAAAAGAGCATAAATCTTAACATTGGCCAGCCAACGCCCATCGCCGCTGACGCGATAGCCTAGAAGGGTGTGCTGGCCACCCCCGACTTGTGTTGGCTGGCGCGGACCTAGGGACATCGGAATCCAATGATGAGAGAGGAAATATATGAGCACCTTCCTTCTCTGATCCCATCTTATCACTTCGTTTCATGGCTTAAGCAACCCGTAAAATCGAATACCTCTGAGAGTATTATAAGATGGTGGTGATGGTTTTTTAGATCTGTGCTCGATTACACGTAAAACGAGAAAGAAAGAAATAGTGAATAGTAACCTCTATATAAATAGTAGTTCTGATTGAAATTCTGTCAATATCTACGCATTCTAGGAGTGTTGGGAGTCCATATATGCCCTTAAAATCTCAGTAAGACCTCCCGGTAAAAACTTGATATTTTCAAGTTTCTCATTTTGTATTCAGATGCTCTCCGTGGATTCGTAGAGTAATGTATTAATATGTAATGAATTGAGTGTACTAGAATATGTTGAATATGAGATCATTATAGAATCCAGCGAAATCGGAGCGAATTAGATCGATCCGATAAGTAAAATGAGTTTCCGATATAACTGAGTCCCGTGTATATTTGTGCTTTGATGAATGTGAATATGGATATAGCTTAATTATGCTAATATATTAATATTTGAGTAATTTTGGAGAGGTTCAGAGGGCTCGGGATCCTTCCGTTGTGTTTTCAGAAACGTTTCAAAAGATTTTTCAAAAATACGTAATTTGTATATTTGAGCTACTAGACTGACCTAGGACAGTGTATAATGATGTAATAGGAGTATTAGATATGTTCTAGATGGAACGTGAAAGATCCAACAAGTTTCGGAATCGTCCGTAATGTTTTCAGACTTTTCGAAAGATTTTTTAAATTTTACCCAGAAACTGAATCCAGTGCCATGAATATGTTATATTAGATGTATTAGGAGTATTAGATGTATTTTTTAAATTATGTATGCTAGTATTATTTCTGCGAATGTATGTAATCTATGGCGAATATAAGGAATAGATAAAAGTTTTTAAGTGTATTAGAACGGTAACCAGAACATTTCCGCCAGATATAGATACCTAGCTTATGTAATTGATTTAAACTACAGTGATGGAATAGTTATGAGAATCTCGATATTGGAATTATAATTTGGTACAGTAACATGTATTTACATGAGTGTTGATATGTATAGTCAAACTCCATATCAGAGTATGTGTACCATTGATGTGTTTGATGTATGAAGATGACGATATGATGATAATTGTTTTATGATGTGTGATGATGATGACATGTTTGATATTTCATATTTAATTGAAACTTTAACGTGATATGTTTCAGAAATTTACTTTAGTGTATATAGTACATTGTTAGTTGAGATTCAACTTAAAGTTTAAAAATATTTTTAGAAATAATTTCAAATAGACTTTAATTCAATTTTTAGGTCGGAACAGTTTTGATCCGAGTGTGGATCCAATTGTAAGAAATGTGTTGATATGTCTGATGATATGTGTGAGCATGTTTTATATGGATGTGATTGATAAGATGGGGCATGGGCCCACTTTGTATGTATTGAATGACTAAGACGTCATCTGTTTATGGTTGAGTATTGTATATTGTGATGATTTATATATGGATAATGGCATTGTATTGCATTTCATGGCATCGTACGACATACATGTTCATATGGTTTCCATGATGATGCATATGTATTTTACATACCTAGAGAGAGACCCTGTGCACATGGGTAGAAATAGATTCGGGTCTAGGGGACGGCGATACATAACACCCATAGGTTCCCTATTTAGATACAGATCCAGGATTAGAGGGACGACGATACATAATGTCCCTGGATCCTAATTCAGTGACATGGGGGACGACGATACGTAACGCCCCATGGCACTAGTTAGGTGTTTAAGAGGACGGTGATATGTAACGCTCTTAGACATAAGACACTCGGTTGAGTTATTTTCGGATTCGTCCAGTTGAGTTGGATCTTGGATGAGGGATTTAGTTTAATGAATAGTTCTGTAGAAAAACAATTTTTAGGATGGGAATTCTAAATTATTGGTTTTATAACAGGTTTTATAAAGATAAGGTTTTTTGATATGATTTAAAAGAGTTCACATAGATTTTAATGATTACATAGAATTTTATACTACTTCAGATTTAAAAGTTTTCAAAAACGCTTTACAGTTTTTCCAGAGCATACGAATTTTTGATTTCATCAATTTTATAGGGCTTTTTCACAAAAAAAAAAAAACCATTTCATAACTGACCAATTTTATATAAGCATTGATTCTCAATATATTTCGAGATTGAAACTATATATATTGGATTTCGACAATAGTTAAGTTTGCATACCACCACGAGACTTCGAAATCGGATATACTCACAGTGGATATCGATATTTTCTAATTGCTGAGGTTTCTTAAGTTATAGAACACATCCAGTTTTCAAAAAAAAAAATTTTAGTTTTACAGTTTTCATACAGAGGTTACAATTTTTGTAAACAACTTCCCCACAGGGCCAGGTACAGATGTCCTACTATCCTGATACAGCCCCATGATATGAGCCACGTACAGTTAGTCCTCCTATCCGATGGAGATATCTTCATAGATATGGACTTTTTGGATTTAATGTATGTATGCATGATTATAGTTTCCAAATCCCAATTTTCAGATAAATATTTTCAGAAATAACATATGGCTTTAGTAATTATCTGTTTCTAGATCCAGTGACATAAATAAAAAGCATATGTATAAGTTCGGTTATTTACTATGTATGATTTGTATGTTGAAATGCATTATTGATTTGTGATTAAAAAATAAAGGCTCAAGATTAAGTGTAAGGTGTTAATCACATCTTAGATACATTTTATGAGAAGTCTAGCCAATGAGATCATATGTTGGTACTTAGTATCGCAGTATGGGTCAGAGGTTTCAGTTTATTATTTTAGTATATGTTTTACAGTTCACAACCAGTTTACATTTATATATTTTTAGCTCCAGTAATCCATATGTAGTAACCATGGATAGTTTAAGTTGACTAAGCCACCATGAGTTTGGGTGGTTTTGTAGGTAATGAGTTAATTCCAGTCTAACAGCTATAGTATAGGAGAAAAGTAAGTATGCAATTGAGGATTTCCATATTTATGTGTGAAAGATGTCACAATCTTGTAGATGTGTAGTACATTGTAGATTTCAGAAGATAAGTCTAAAACAATGTCGTATAGATTATAATAAGTGAGTTATCGAAGTATAATATACATATACGGTTGTTGTATGGAAATGAGATTTATAAAGTTTCTGTATATTTACATGCAAGTACTTACTATTTACATTTTTATAGTTTACTTGAAATTTACTCAAGGCGTAAGATTACTTATTGAGCTTTATAGCTCACATTACAACAGTTTGTTAGTTTTATAGTTAGCATCGGACTTGAAGAGTCAGTAGGGTTCTAGTGAAGACTTTGTTTGAAGATAACGGATCGCCCAATTAGAGTCGAAGATGTCATAGAGTCATTTTGTAATCCTGAGTTGAGCTATGGGTTTTCGCTACCCTAGTTTTGTATCAACATGTATTGTACCTGCATGCTGAGCATGTTATTGTATAATTATAAGACGAATTACAGGCCTGAGGCCGTTGTGCATGTTGTGTTGTATGTACATTCGTATTGCAGGTTATCCAAATGTACTGGACTAGATCCAGGTTGTTTGATTTTTAGCAGAGGTCATGCCAAAATTTTATTAGCATCAGAGGCTTATGGAGATTGGTTTTCCTATTGTGGACAACAGGACCTGGGCGACACCGTTCTAGGCTCGCGGCACTAGTTGGGAAGTACTAAATAATATGGAGTCGCCACCCGGTGTGAACCGGGACAAAGGTTTAAGGCCGCACTCACCCCTCGCAAGGGAAGACCTCAAACCGTTGGGTTCGGAATGGTCCCTTACTTATGTCACTTGTAATGAAAGGATTTACATAATAATTTAATCAGGCTTAAGTAACACTTATTCCTAAGAATATCATGCTTCTATATTCATGGGTACAAAATAACACTCATACATACATTTCGCATATATCTCATATCTAATAACACATGTCTAACAAAATACCTCAAAGTAACAATGAACATACAACTTCATTCAGCATATCATATTCATGAAAACACAGCATACATAATATCCGCACAAGCATACATGTGAGCACTCTTCCAAGTGATACGTGGAATTATATCCCAAGTACAGACCGTATTACCGTCCATTCAGAATCGGCTACGGAATTTATGTCTGGGTTTCCATCCGATATATCACAAGAAATAATACTCCAAAGTCATCATGGCATAGGCATATGAATCGTAATGCGTTAAATCAAGACCAAGGCAAACGACGCAACTAATGGAATAAACATGTTTTTCATTATTATGTGCACAAAGATAAGAATGACTATGTGTGGTTCCATAAAAAATCACCTAAGAAACAATTATACATGGCATGTGATGAAGATATCTCAGTTCAGTGTGTTCACGTTCGTGTAGCGTTCGTAAACGCGTTTGAACGGAAATGAAACAGAATGCTCACGTTCGAGTAGCGTTCGTAAACGCGTTCGAACGGAAATGAAACAGAATTCTCGCGTTCGTATGGCGTTCGATAACGCGTTCGAATGGAAATGAAACAGAATGCTCACGTTCGTATGGCGTTCGTAAACGCGTTCGAACGGAAATGAGACCTGATGCATGATAAGGCAAAAATGCATGCGCGTTCGAGTTACGTTCGTAAATGCATTCGAACGGGAACAGACCTGATGCATGAAATGGGACGCAATACATAAACAATAAAATAAAGGGGCGCGGCGAGAAGTACTGCCGTAAAGGTGGCCTTTTGGGGCTCTTGATCTCTCAAGAGATGACCTTTAGACCAACATACTAAGCCCATGCGCGTCACATCACATCATGCATACAAACATAAAGACAATCATATTATTCTAAGTATGTCCGATTGAACGTGTCTTGTATCCAACCAAACACACATCAACCGGCGCGGCAAAGCATTGTGGTAAAGGGCTTTAACCCCTCCCCATAGGGGATCTCTTCATTCCACTTACTAAGCCCATGCGCTCGATTGAGTCATGCATAAATAAGCAACATGCAGAATTTAAGTGACGAAAAATAAATAAATAAAAGCAACACAAAACAAGAGAAGGTGCCGTTTACTCAAGTGGTACGTGGAGTTGTATCCCAAGTACAGACCGCACTACCGTCCATTCGGATTCGGCTACGGAATTTACGTCTGGGTTTCCATCCTATATAACACAAGAGACGACACTCTTCTATTTCATTTAAGCCACAACATGCATCCATAAACGACTCTCATGCGAATAGAATTCAATAATAATAACAAAAACGAATATAAACTAATGAAAAGGTACCCTCAGGTCTAACTTTTAAATCACCTCTCGGATGTACGATACACGATCGTCGGAAGGGTGGATGCTCCGCAACTCTCCCGGTTCACTGGTTCACTGTTCTCGTTCGTTGTCTTACTGTTTTGAGTCGTCGTTCTCCATCTTTTGCTATTGTTTCCTTGTGGTTTCGCTGCCGTTTCCTCTTTATCTTTTGCTTACTGTTTTTTTGGGTGTCTTCTTCCTGTAATTTTCTTGTGTGTTGTGTATGAGCTAGGACTAGAAGGTTGGTGAAGGGTTCTTTTTATAGGCAAAGGGTTGGGCTTGACAAGGAAATGGATTTGGCTAATTAAAGAGGGATTTGATTTGGTTTGGTTAAGGGAAGTCAAAGATTGAGGGGGGGGACAAATCTTGGCTAGATAGGGAAGGTTGAATATTTGATTGGCTTGGTTTAGGAATATAATATTTTAAGTTAGGAATATATTGGTTGATTGATTTTAACTTGTATGATTATTTTTTGATTTAGTATGTGATTTGTTTAAATTAGGCATGATTTTAGTTTAAGTGGTAATTGCTTATTTTATGTTTGGTATATGTTTTATTTAATTATTTAATTAATTTAATTATTATCTTATTTAGTTAATGTTTTACTTAATATTATTTATTTAAATTGGGATGTGTTTTATGGGCTTTGGGGGGCTAATTGGGCTGGATGTGAGGCTAGCAGCAAAACCAGAATTACCGAACCGTTCGAACGCTTCCTCGAACGCGGCACGAACGCCCGCAATCCGTTTGACGTTCGAACGTAAACACGAACGCAGCACTAACGAAAACAGTGAACCTTGTTTATTCTGAATTTCCCCTTCCGATGTCCGTTTCCCCTGACCTCCGTGGCTTAAAAGGTAGTGTCTCCAAAATGAGACTCATCATAGGGACTTATGTGTAAAAATGCAGTGCCTACAGTCGCCCCCACTTTGATGGGACTTGTGTAATGTGCAACAGTGACAATCCTATCAAAGTTATGCAATGCATTTCTACTTACCTGGCTCGCCAGCTGCCACTTGACTTACATGTGTTGAGTTGATTTGGGTGGTGAGGTGCTGCGACCCCTGGTTCATTCCCGAACCGTGTTGTGATGTGGTCCATTCCCGAACCGTTACCGTAAGGTGTCCATTCCCGAACTATTACTGTAAGCTGGTCCATCCCGAACCGTGCTTCCATTCTTGGAGTGCCATTCCGACTTGTTCATTCTTGAACTCTGCTCCGTTCTTGGATTGCCATTCCCGGCTTGTTCATTCTCGAACTGTGTTGAGATGAGGCTTTTTCCTCCCGAGCTTTATTCCGAACTGTTGAGATGAGGCTTTATTCCTCCGAGCTCTGTTCTCGAACTGTGTTGAGATGAGGCTTTATTCTCCCGAGCTTTATTCCCGAACTGTTGAGATGAGGCTTTATTCCTCCCGAGCTTTATTCCCGAACTGTACTGACATGAGGCTTTCTTCCCCTTGAGCTTTGTTCTCAAACTTATACTGATATGAGGCTTTCTTCCTCTTGAGCTTTGTCTCAAACTACTACTGACATGAGGCTTTTATTCCCCTGGGCTTTGTTCCCTGACTGTGTTAACTGTGGGCTTTGTCCCCGAACTGTACTGAATGTGGGCTTTATTCCCGAGTTTGTAGGTTCTTCCTAAACTGTACTGAATGTGGCTTTATTCCCGTACTGAGCTGAATGCAGGCTTTCTTCCTGGACCGTTACTGTAGGTGGTCCATTCCCGAACTGTTACTGTAAGTTGTTCATTCATGAACTGTTATCGTGAGGTGGTTCATTCCCGAACCGTTACTGTAAGGTGGTTCATTCCCGAACCGTGCTTCCATTCTTGGAGTGCCATTCCCGGTTTGTTCATTCTTGAACTGTCCATTCCGGACCATATCTCCATTCTCGGAGTGTCATTTCCGACTTGTTCATTCTTGAACTGCCCATTCCCGACTATATCTCCATTCTCGGAGTGCCATCTCGGCTTGTTCATTCTTGAACTGCCCATTCCCGGACTATATCTCCATCTCGGAGTGCCATCCTCGGCGTGCTCATTCCGAGCTGTCCATTCCCGGATATATCTCCATTCTCGGAGTGCCATTCTCGGCAGAACTGATCTGATGTAATGTGGGCCTCGACCCTGGGACTCATTCCCAAACTGTGTTTGATGTGGGCCTCGACCATGGGACTCATCCCCAAAACTGATGTTGAAGTGGGCCTCGGCCCCAACTGCTACTGACATGGGCCTCGCCCCCAGATTGATGCTGATGTGGGCCTCGACCCTCGGGACTCATCCCCAAAACTGATTGCTGAAGTGGGCCTCGGCCCCAACTGCTACTGACATGGGCTTCGCCCCCAGATTGATGATGATGTGGGTCTCGACCCTCTGATTCATTCCAAAATTCTGCTGATGCGGGCCTCGGCCCTGGGATTCATTCCCTGGATTCATTCCAAAATTCTGCTGATGTGGGCCTCGACCCTGGGATTCATTCCCTGGATTCATTCCAAAATTCTGCTGATGTGGGCCTCGGCCCTGGGATTCATTCCAAAATTCTGCTGATGTGGGCCTCGGCCCTGGGATTCATTCCAAAATTCTGCTGATGTGGGCCTCGGCCCTGGGATTCATTCCCTGGATCCATTCCAAAATTCTGCTGATGTGGGCCTTGGCCGCAGAATGATGTGGGCTTCGCCCTAAACTGATATTGATATGGGCCTCGCCCCCAGACTGATACAGCTGATATGGGCCTCGCCCCCAGACTGATACTGATATGGGCTCGCCCCAAGACTGATACTGATATGGGCCTCGCCCCAAGACTGATACTACTGATATGGGCCTCGCCCCAAGACTGATACTGATACGGGCCTCGCCCCAAGACTGATACTGCTGATATGGGCCTCGCCCCCAGACTGATACTATTGATATGAGCCTCGCCCTAAGGCTGATACTGATACGGGCCTCGCCCCCAGACTGATACAGTATTGTCGATGTTCCTGATTGGTTTGTCTTTTGACGCTTTCTTTTTTTCTTTTGAAACCTGTTATTACAAAACAGAACAAACACAAAAAGGATGCAAATATGTTACGTGTATGCATGCATGCATGATTGGGTTTCCTATCCCGTTGGGCTAGGTCTTCTGCCAGTACTCTTGGTGGCTGCTTGGTCTTTTGACAAGTCTGTCCTCTTCCCTAACCAACATGTATCTATGATGGCTTTCAGAACACAAGGGTTAACATGATGTATGTATGCATGGGGTACATGAGATGCATATGATACAAGGAATATATCAACTCATTAAAATTCTCACACAAATTGGCCCATCATCATTTCAGAAGCTTTTGGGCTAACTGTCATAGGAGTGAACTCGTCCCAGTTTAAATGGCCCAACAAATTCACATCTCATGGCAAGAAGTCCAACCGTATCCAAATGATAATGTTCCTAAACACAAACATATAATGAAGATAATGCAAACGTAATAATTTCTACAGTATGGCCCATCAACATTTCAGAAGCTTTGGGCCTAATAGTCATAAGGTACGAACTTGCCCCAGTTTAAATGGCCCAGCAAGCCCGCATTTCTGACAATAGTCCAACTGCATCCAAATGAGGATGGTCCACAAGCACATATCCAAGGAAATAATTGTTACTTTAGCCAACCCGGTCTATGGGTGGGTTAGTAAGAGTATAGACAAAGGCTCTCACTGGCGAAGGATGGCCCACAACTAGGTCTCCCCACTCAAGGGTTCGAGCAACCAAGTGGGCGCACCCTTTTTTATACACTAAGGTACGTGCCAATGAGCTATGGTGTGTGACGGACTGTCAAATGGATTTCCCGTTGTAGATCCCCCAGAGGGAAGGTGGAGCGAGGCTCACTTAAATACCCAAGCCTCTTAGGCTCTTATCGCTTGTTGTCAGGAATAAACAACGAGTCCTCCAAATTAGTCCATCACAATAGGCTACGAGTAGATGGCTATCTAGGTGCCTTCACAGCTTTTCCTTCTAGAAAGGTAGTGAATGAAGGAAGACACCAAACCATTACCTAGCCTCAAAATGCCTTTGATTAAACCCTCACTTTATCCACTATAGACACGGTCAATTAAAACATAAATCCAAACATCACAAGTCCAATATTTCGGGGCCAATTCTCTATCCCCAGTGGAGTCGCCAGACTGTGGCAACAGGACCTGGGCGACGCCGTTCTAGGCTCGCGGCACTAGTTGGAAGTACTAAATAATATGGAGTCGCCACCCGGTGTGAACCGGGACAAAGGTTTAAGGCCGCACTCACCCCTCGTAAGGGAAGACCTCAAACCGTTGGGTTCGGAATGGTCCCTTACTTATGTCACTTGTAATGAAAGGATTTACATAATAATTTAATCAGGCTTAAGTAACACTTATTCCTAAGAATATCATGCTTCTATATTCATGGGTACAAAATAACACTCATACATACATTTCGCATATATCTCATATCTAATAACACATGTCTAACAAAATACCTCAAAGTAACAATGAACATACAACTTCATTCAGCATATCATATTCATGAAAACACAAGCATACATAATATCCGCACAAGCATACATATGAGCACTCTTCTAAGTGATACGTGGAATTGTATCCCAAGTACAGACCGTATTACCGTCCATTCAGAATCGGCTACGGAATTTATTTCTGGGTTTCCATCCGATATATCACAAGAAATAATACTTCAAAGTCATCATGGCATAGGCATATGAATCGTAATGCGTTAAATCAAGACCAAGGCAAACGACGCAACTAATGGAATAAACATGTTTTTCATTATTATGTGCACAAAGATAAGAATGACTATGTGTGGTTCCATAAAAAATCACCTAAGAAACAATTATACATGGCATGTGATGAAGATATCTCAGTTCAGTGTGTTCACGTTCGTGTAGCGTTCGTAAACGCGTTCGAACGAAAATGAAACAGAATGCTCACGTTCGAGTAGCGTTCGTAAACGCGTTCGAACGGAAATGAAACAGAATGCTCGCGTTCGTATGGCGTTTGATAACGCGTTCGAACGGAAATGAAACAGAATGCTCACGTTCGTATGGCGTTCGTAAACGCGTTCGAACGGAAATGAGACCTGATGCATGATAAGGCAAAAATGCATGCGCGTTCGAGTTACGTTCGTAAACGCGTTCGAACGGGAACAGACCTGATGTATGAAATGGGACGCAATACATAAACAACAAAATAAAGGGGCACGGCGAAGTACTGCCGTAAAGGTGGCCTTTTGGGGCTCTTGATCTCTCAAAGAGAGGACCTTTAGACCAACATACTAAGCCCATGCGCGTCACATCACATCATGCATACAAACATAAAGACAATCATATTATTCTAAGTATGTCCGATTGAACGTGTCTTGCATCCAACCGAACACACATCAACCGGCGCGGCAAAGCATTGTGGTAAAGGGCTTTAACCCCTCCCCATAGGGGATCTTTCATTCCACTTACTAAGCCCATGCGCTCGATTGAGTCATGCATAAATAAGCAACATGCAGAATTTAAGTGACGAAAAATAAATAAATAAAAGCAACACAAAACAAGAGAAGGTGCCGTTTACTCAAGTGGTACGTGGAGTTGTATCCCAAGTACAGACCGCACTACCGTCCATTCGGATTCGGCTACATAATTTACGTCTGGGTTTCCATCCTATATACCACAAGAGACGACACTCTTCTATTTCATTCAAGCCACAACATGCATCCATAAACGACTCTCATGCGAATAGAATTCAATAATAATAACAAAAACGAATATAAACTAATGAAAAGGTACCCTCAGGTCTAACCTTTTAAATCACCTCTCGGATGTACGGTACACGATCGTCGGAAGGGTGGATGCTCCGCAACTCTCCCGGTTCACTGGTTCACTGTTCTCGTTCGTTGTCTTACTGTTTTGAGTCGTCGTTCTCCATCTTTTGCTATTGTTTCCTTGTGGTTTCGCTGCTGTTTCCTCTTTATCTTTTGCTTACTGTTTTTTTGGGTGTCTTCTTCCTGTAATTTTCTTGTGTGTTGTGTATGAGCTAGGGACTAGAAGGTTGGTGAAGGGTTCTTTTTATAGGCAAAGGGTTGGGCTTGACAAGGAAATGAATTTGGCTAATTAAAGAGGGATTTGATTTGGTTTGGTTAAGGGAAGTCAAAGATTGAGGGGGGGACAAATCTTGGCTAGATAGGGAAGGTTGAATATTTGATTGGCTTGGTTTAGGAATACAATATTTTAAGTTAGGAATATATTGGTTGATTGATTTTAACTTGGTATGATTATATTTTTGATTTAGTATGTGATTTGTTTAATTAGGCATGATTTTAGTTTAAGTTGGTAATTGCTTATTTTATGTTTGGTATATGTTTTATTTAATTATTTAATTAATTTAATTATTATCTTATTTAGTTAATGTTTTACTTAATATTTATTTATTTAAATTGGATGTGTTTTATGGGCTTTGGGGGGCTAATTGGGCTGGATGTGAGGCTAGCAGCAAAACCAGAATTACCGACACCGTTCGAACGCTTCCTCGAACGCGGCACGAACGCCCGCAATCCGTTTGACGTTCGAACGTAAACACGAACGCAGCACTAACGAAAACAGTGAACCTTGTTATTCTGAATTTCCCCTTCCGATGTCCGTTTCCCGTGACCTCCGTGACTTAAAAGGTAGTGTCTCCAAAATGAGACTCATCATAGAGACTTATGTGTAAAAATGCAGTGCCTACACCTGTCTCCTGTCGATAGCATCCTGGCTCAGGCGGGATGTTATAAAAATATTTACCTAGTTAAATTCTAACTTTAATTTTATGGGATTTACATAAAAGTACATAATGTGTAAGCAATTACTACAATAATAGTGATACATAAGAGAAAATACATATCTTAATTAGTTTAGTGTTGGAATGTGATTGAAAATGATGAAAATAAGTATTTTCTACAGGGGTATTGAAGAAAATGAATAAATAAAAGAATGGGGTTGTGGGTACCTAGTTTTTTTGCAGACTTTTTAGTGTCACTGGTATTAATACCGAGCATCGCAACCTATATTAGACGCTAAATCTTACAATATTTAGCATCAAGAATTTGGTAACGATGCTAAATTAGTAAGTTTTAGTCTAGAAATTAGGTATCGACGCTAAATGTTATAATCTTTAGCATTAAATATATCTAGCGACACCGAAAATATTGACATTTAGCGTCGCTAACTATATTTGATGCTAAATATTGACAAATCTTTATATTTAGCGTCGAAAATTAAATAGCGACACTAAATGTTAAAAAAGTTTGCGTTGAAAATTCATTGGTGACACTAAATGTTGTACTTTTAGCATCGTTGATTCTTGCAATGCAATATGTTATTAATTTTAACATCGCAAGGTTTTGGCGACGCTAAATAAATATTTGGTGATGATTTTCTAACGACGCTAAAACTTTGGAAGCTAAAAATCATGTTCCTTGTAGTAAATTAATTGTAGAGATTAAGTGTCATGTGAAGCGATGAGAAAGCTTACAAAAGTTTAACTTTTATATATATATATATATATATATATATATATCTTTATCGTATTATCTGTGATATTATTCAAAAATTAATCGGATAGTATAATATATTTTATTGGTTTTTATTTAATATATTTACTAATTTAATTTATAATTTAATAGTATTTTTTAATTGTAATATGATAGTATAATATGTTTTCTTATTATAATACAGTTGTTATAAAATTATAATATGTATTTTTTATTGTAATATATTTTTTAATTTAATAAAATAATTTTAAAGATATTTTAATTTTATAATTTAATAATAAAAAATAATTATAGAGATTAAGTGTCACATATATTTTTATTTTCATGAGAGATTATAATATGTTTTCTTATTATAATAAGTTTCTTTATTTAATTTTATAATTTAATAATATTAATTTAAAATATTAAATTAATAGGTTTCTTACTTTAATAGTATATTATGTTTTTATATAGTAATAGGTTTCTTATGTTAATAATTTTTATTTTATTTTTATAATATAATTATAAAAAATAGTTGTAGAGATATTTTAATTTATAATTTAATAATAAAAAATTTAATTGTAGAGATTAGGTTAATTGTAGATAATTTACTAGTGTTTTTTTAATCTTAAGAAGATACTATAATATGTTTTCTTATTATAATAGAATTCTTATAAAATTACAATATGTATTTTATTGTAATATGATTTTTATTGAATAAATTAACTAATTTCAGTTTATAAATGTAATATGAACCCGCCATGGACGCGATGATGAGGCTTAAAAATATTTGATTTATAATAGTGTTCTTATTTAATAGATTTATTAATTTAATTTTTTAATTTAATTGTATTTTTTAATTGTGAAATGATAGTAGAATATGTTTTCTTATTACAATACAATTATTATAAAATTATAATATAATTTTTTATTGTAATATAATTTTTATTTAATAAAAAATTAATTGTAAATATATTTTAATTTTATGATTTAATATTAAAAATTAATTATAGAGATTAAGTAACAAGTATGTTTTTTATTTTAATGAGATTATAATATATTTTCTTATTGTAATAGGTATCTTTATTTAATTTTATAATTAAATAATAATAATTTAAAATATTAATTAATTAATAGGTTTTTTTACTTTGATAGTAGATTATGTTTTTATATTGTAATAGGTTTCTTATGTTAATAATTTATTATTTTATTTTTATAATTTAATAATGAAAAATAGTTGTGGAGATATTTTAATTTTATAATTTAATAATAAAAAATTAAGTATAGAGATTGGGTTAATTTTAAATAATTTAATAGTTTTTTTTATCTTAATAAGATATTTTATTGTTGTAATAAAATTATTATAAAATTATAATATGTATTTTTATTGTAATATTTTTTTATTTAATAAATTTATTAATTTAATTTTATAACTTTAATATGAAGCCGCCACATGTCACGATGAGGATGTTTAAAAATATTTAACTATATATATAAATTATTCTATTATCACTTACGGAAAGCTCATTTTGTTTGCCTGTTTTAGTAAAAGCAAGAGGTGAAATATTTAAGTTCTTAAATATATATATTAAAAAAAAAATTAAAAAAAAAAAGATAAAGATTCTGATGAATAGGTCTGCAATTTAAGCCATTGGGAAATAATTTTTGACCATGTTTTCTTCATTTTAGGGCATTTATGATATTTATGGAAAATTTGATAAGCGGATATTATTTTTCGGTTAATGAAGAAATTTAATCATTTTACGGAAAATAATTTTCTCTTTTACCCAAAATTTTCATAATTCACTTTTAATCATTAGAAAATACTTTAAAAAAAAAAATTAAACATGTCAAATATCTAAAAATGTTTTTAACAAAATATTTTCAAGTGATAACCAAACATAGAAAATATTATTAGATCCAACAGTAAAAATAAGTAGCTCTAAGTGGGAGATCTTAGCTAAACCCCAAAAAAAAAAAAAATTGTTTTATCCTATTTGAAAATATAATCCTTGAAATATGTAAGAATGGAGAATTCTTGAGCTTTACATGGGTTTGTTTGAAAATTTACCAATAATGAAAATGAGTACATCATCAATGACAACATGAAAAAAGATGTTTCCAATGGGCGTGATTTGCCCTAAATTCGAATCCATGTGGTGTATTTTTTTTAAGAGTTTGTGACAGTCAGAGTTTTTACATGCCCCATTTATATCTGAATCAGATGATTTGGCGGCGAAATTTCTAATCTTAAAAAAAAAACATGAAAAAAGATGAATCTTTGACCAATGACTTTCCAAAATAAAAATATTTTTGAGAAATTGTCAATAAAACTATGGTAACACTTTCAAATCACTGAAAATATTGTAGGAGTTAGTGGAGCCCAAACTGATTCAATGAGGCTCCTCATCTTGAAAATGTTTGCAAGATTTTGTCTTTCTTTGGTGCATGTGGGCTATGTGGTCACTAAGCTTTGTCTGGACCATTGGGGCATGATGAATTTTGTTAAATGTAATCAAGGGGTGCATGAATATTTTATGCACTTAACAAAAATTGATACCCAATTTTTAAGAAGCACAAAAGTTCAATTTTGTTTTATGCTTTCGGGGAAAAATGTTGAAACTATATGACAATTTTTAATCTGACACGTGTGGCCAATTGACATCAAAAGCATGGAGGTTCTGTTTTCCCTGTCATTTCTCTTTAAGTAGTTATGACAATATCTTTCCCATTTTACGTTGATTCTTTTGGTCAGCAAAAATGTGCAGCCATTTTTTTTTTTTATTTGTAAAAAAAGGAAACACATATCGATGAGTTTCTATAAAAACTTAAATTTGCACACTATACATGAGACCAACGAATTATTAACCTTAATAGTAAAATTAATATTTTTAAAAAAAAAATTAAAAATCTCGCTATCAAATCATCTGATTCGTACTTAAACAACTAGATAAAATTCATGACTGCCCCAACTACGATTACAATTAATATGCTCACATTTATTTGATATAAGCCGACTAAGAGAGTTTCATAGTTGTAAACAAGGTGCCAAGTGTTGCATATCAATTAAAAAGTTTTATGAAATCAAAAATAAAAACAAATAATATTATTAATAGTTCGAGAGAAAGTAAGAGTATTTACTCAAACAAAGAAATTTAATTTAAGAAAAAATTTAATTACGGACTCCAATAGAGAATTCAGACCAAATCATCAATTGAGAAGTAATGAAAACATGATAACCCATGACATTTGAACCTTGAAGGCTTCTTCTTATTGTTTTTCACATTTAAACCTAGTTTTAATAAATATTTTATAGTTTTTTTGCTAGTAATAATCGGTTCAACCGTAACATTTACTGAAAATAATCCTTCACGCTCAGTTAAGGAGAGATTTAAATTAACGTGTATGCAATATTGATTTTGAAAACGAATAATAAAATAAACTTGTTGATGGTGATTTTTGGACAGGAGAAGATTCGAAATATGAAGAAGGATATTAAGGAGATTTCACTCATCAAAATGAGGCCCAGGCCCAGAGGTGTCTGACCCGACCAGTCGATCAAATTCGGTTATATTTGAAGACCGACCCGAGGACCCCAGTTTTGGCTTTGAAGCGCAATAAAGGGGACTCTGGATGAACCAGCAGAGACACAGTCACATACACCCAGGGAAGGTGATCATTAGAAGATACAAGGTAGAAGAAAATCATAACAGTTTAGACTTTCATCAAGGGAAGCTATTTCTCAATATTTCTACAAGCCCGTAACTAAAGCGGCCAAAGAGGAGCTTAATATTAGCTTGGACCTTTTTGAAGCGAAGGTGAGGGAAGTGAAGGCATTTATACTAACCCGACCTGGTAGCAGATGCGAGGAAGGACGTCACTTGACTTGATGTACCTGTTGGAGCAGATGTGGAACCCTACGGTCAGATTGGAGCCCCGTGCAGCGGAAGTGAGTCTAACACGTGGATATCTAGTATGGTGTATATTAAAATTTTTTATGTAAAACTACATTCCGTTTTGAGACCGTAGGACAAAATGGGGACCAAAACGGAGTCCGAAAACTCCGGAATGGAGAAAATGAACTTTCAGTGTTCATTAGCTCTGTGCGTCGCGACGCAGAGGCTTGAGCGTTGAGACGCCCCAAACTGCGAGAGCAACTGCGAGAGTTGAACGTCTCGGCGTCGCGACATGGAAGGGTGAGCGTCGCGACGCTGGAAGGTCTGAAACTCGGTGCGCAATGTTGGAAGGTCAAAGTCGCGATGCTGCCCTGTGTAAAATATTGGCAGTGAACAATTTTACCTTCAAATCAATTCTAAACACTTCCAATTTTCTCCAAATACTTCAATACACCTAAAATCTAATTTTAGCATTAAAACCACCATCAAAACATGTTATATAACTAACATACATATATTATAAATACATATATGCATTTGTTTGAATCAAAACACAAACCAATTTAGAATCCCACAATGAAATGATTCATGAATAATTCTATGTCACTCAAATGTGGTCAATTGATTCTAGAATGGTAGCCTTAGCTCTAAGCTTTAATCTAGAGTTCCAAACTCTTATTAGTTGTTCCGTGTCTAACATGAACATCTTTGACCCAATTACAAGCATATCGTGTTTATACTTCCAAAACATCCTACAACAATCCATTAGCCTAATTTCAACTTTAAGCTATATTAATATGCATCCAATGCATAATTCATCATTATATATCTCACTAATGAAAACTCACTAATGAAGAACATAGCTTAGGAGAATATCAAACTTACCTAGCAAGCTTGATACAAATATCCAGTCTCATTCTCTTTTATTGAAATGGTTAGAGAACTTCCAAGGTTTGGCAAGCTTGACTCCAAGATCCAATCTTGATTCGAATGCTAGCAAGCTTCACTCCAAGATCCAATCTTGATTTCTTCTTGTTGAAATATTGTAGAGATCTTCCAAAGCTTCTCTAAATACTTCTATTTCTTAGGCTAACTTCTCTAGGAATTGCTTGTTTTAGCTTTCTTAAGCTTCATTAAAACTTTTGCTCAAGCTTGCTATTTATAGCAAAACTTAACAATTTTTAATTAATAAAAATTTTAATCAACTTTTATGTGGGCTAAATCTCATTTGTCTAAATATGTATAATTAGGTGTGACTAATCACCTTTGTCTACCACTTTGATTTAATCTAATTAAATCAAGAAAAACTTTAATTAATGGATTAGTTATATGTCTACCACTTTGATTTAATCCAATTAAATCAAGCCAAATACACCTATAATTACATATTTACAATTACCAAAATATCCTCAAATGGTAGAGATATTTATGAATTTATAATTAAGCCCTTGTAATTTTTGGATTAATCCAATTAGGTCAAAGTAAATAATCAGTGTTATCCAATAACATTTGATTATCTTAGATGATAATTATAATATCGAATATTATTTATTATAAAAAATAATCGACTACCCAAGTGCTCAACGAGTACACTTCATATTGTGAGACTCTTTAAGTCCAGACACGTTAGTCATATAATCCTAGCTAATATGTACGCAATTCGGCCACCTCCGAATTCGCAAAGAACACGAACGACCTTTCTCAACTATACAAGTCGAGGTCATTATATATATTTAACAATCCCACCATCGTAGGCTATCCGAGTTGTACTTAGGAAACATATAATACACCGTCAAGTTTCCGAGGCATACATCTCATGTCAATATGTCCACGATTCCTTACAACTAATGCGATCCACCCTAGGTGATTGGCTTTGGCCAAAGTTTTTAAGAATCGTGACTTACTCACATAGATACCTAAACCTCTTATGGTACACATTGTTGGACAATTATGACCCATAGCATCACTATTTGTACAGAACATGGTGTTGTTGTACAAATTAACTATGTGACAAAGGAAATTGCTATTTTATCATTTGTAATTGGATTACCTGGATATATAAATGATAAAAGTCCATATGATTAGTACCGGATTAATAAGATATGAGACAATATTAATCCACGTAAGGTTTAATCATTAAATATCCCTAGTCGTAGTATTATCGAGACTGGACATCGATAATGCAGAATAGGCTAGTTTTATACTTGTGCATGTTATGGAAGCGTAATAGCATAGTTCTAATATATTTGGGTATTAGATACTCATTCAAGTATAATAGGAGGTTCTGTTTACCGATGGTATGAAAACAGCTTCGCTCTAGATAGACCCCTCGGAATCTCATTGGTAGTATGACTATGTGTCCATGGGAATCCGAATCAGGGTAGGTGTATTTGCTCTTAACCCGAGACTTGCATCGCTAATACTTGCGACAATCAATATACTTTGGTTTTGGTAGTTCGGGGCTTTAACAGGTTCTGTGTACGCCTCTTCTGGGTATACTGAGAATCGTAGTGTATTGGATGTGATGTCAAGAATGAAGTATCACTTCAGTCATATGGAGATGATGATCACACAAGGATACAAAACTGATACTTTAAGTGCTATAGCCATCGGGGAAGTATGACTAGGTCATGACTTTCCGATCATAAAAAGACTAGTTGCTTGTGATCCGATATATGCTTCGTACATGGCAGACACAGCTCCAGCCCTAGGCCTAGCATGTGACATCCGATACAGGATCGTAATGCGCAATACTACGTATACTACGCCTGACAAAGATCTTGTATTCCGTAGAAGAATATTTCTGGAGAATTGGGTAGGCACGGTGCTTTGCTAGAAGCCAACCATGTCTTGTAAATCGGTAAGAACGTGGTACCGGGTACGCACGTGTTCGGATAGTCCGATGACCGTATTTACTGCCAACATATCCAGGGATCTCTTGGGTCGCATCCCAAAGATTCACCGATGATATTTGACTCGAACAATATTAATCTGGGATTAATTATGAGAGAGAACATTAATCTGGGATTAATTACGGCAAGAATTAATCTGGGATTAATTGCGTCGAGAATTTATCTGGGATTAAATTCATCGAGAGGAGAGAACGCGATTAATTTGGAATTAATCGGTAAAGTGAATTTAATGGTGAAAATGGATTTTACTATTTAATTTATTTAATTGGGCTAAAATAATATATTAGATATATTAATTGAAATTTGATTTCAATAAGGAATTAAAATTGGATTTTAATTCAAGCGAACGAATTAATTTAGAATTAATTCGTAAGCGAGTTCCGTAATAATTTTGCGAGACATTATTATTTAATTAAATTAGATTTAATTACGTTGCGACGGAAAATTCGTTTATTCGAAATAAACGAACCCGAGCCCGAAGTGTGTAGTCTCACCTGCTTGAATTTTGAATTTAAGTGTGAGACCCACCACCTTACATCACTAGTCAATCTAGTTGATGGAAGTGGTTAGTCAATCTAGTTGATGGAAGTGGTTGTGAGTATTTAAAGGAAACTTATACAACACACTTAGTCTTTGCCTTTTTGGAAAAAGTAAAAGAAATATAATTAATGAATTTTGGAATTTATTAATTTCTCACTCCTTAGCCGAAACAAAAAGCAACTTTACTTTTAATTTGAGAAATGAAAAGGTGAGTGGCCACTGTTTTTGACTTCTCCCTTTATGGCCATTGAATTCTCTCACTGGCAAAAAAACATTTTATTTGCTTTCTTTTAGAAAGAAAGCAATTTGGCCGAATTGAAACAATAAGCTTCTGAATGGCCTCTGCTTTTTGAAAATGCCAAAGGGCGATTAGCTTCTTCTGCTCTCATTTTGGCCGAAGGCCTCTGATGGCTTCTTTTGTCTTTGGGCCGAAATAAAAGGCATATGGCTCTATATTTTTAGAGCTTAGCCGATTGCTTCCCTCTCTCTCTCGGTAAAATTTGCTTCTCATTGGGAGATAAAATTTGTTCCATTTTGTTCGTGCTAGCACATATGAGAGTCAAGTAAAGGTGATAGGGATACTCACCCATGAGCTTGAAAGCTTCAACATCCATGGAATTTTTGAAATCCTAAATCCGATCAATGTAAGTTAATTCCGCAAACTTCTTGATTTATTCACACACTAATCACGCTTAGAGATCCCGTGGCATGTCTAGGACACTTACATACATACGGGCCGACGGACCCTGTCTTGATACGCACTTGATTAACGAGTGCATCGGCCCACCCAACGAACATCTAGAGGCCATACCATGAAAGATTTCTAACATACATGGCATTTAAGTTAATTCCGCAAACTTCTTGATTTATTCACACACTAATCACGCTTAGAGATCCCGTGGCATGTCTAGGACACTTACATACATACGGGCCGACAGACCCTGTCTTGATACACACTTGATTAACGAGTGCATCGGTCCACCCAACGAACATTTAGAGGCCATACCATGAAAGATTTCTAACATACATGGCATTTAAGTGTGGAGGATATCACACAAAATCAATATTATCATATAGTCAAAAGGATCACATATGTTACTCGACTCGAGGAGATTCTTATTGACGGTGGTATGTATTTCCAACTATTAGGAATCACATGTGAGTCATTCAGTATTCGGTCCAACGAATACCCAAACGTCTATACGAGCTTCCAAAGCTCATGGTGCATCGAGTTAAACCATGGGAACTCCAATTCCAATATACGACATGTGCTAGTCTTCTAGGTTATAGGAACTCGACCGTATTCCAAAACCAATGCTGGGAATATTTACTATAAGAATAGTTTATAATTGTAATATTATCCCAATGTTGGACCACCTAATATACAATATTACTTCAAGAATATTCTACGGTCGATGTCATTCTTAGCTATCTAATATACATAATGACATTACCATTAATAAGGTTTGAAATGAAAATATAATATTGTATTAATAAATAATAAAATGTACAATATATTATTCGGATTGGCGCTCCAAGCACAAACTCCAATAAACTCTCACTTGCTTAGTGCCAATCCGGATGGTATCGTAGCCCTATCTCCCCTACATGTTTATCGAATAACTGAGGAGGTAAGGCCTTTATAAGCGGGTCTACTATGTTGTCTAATCCTTGAACTTTCAAGACCACTAAGTCTTTACGTTCAATAATTTCTCTAATTACGCGATATTTCATTTCCACATAATTAGACTTGGAATGCGCCCTCGACTCTTTAGCCTGCGTAATGGCTCCGCTATTATCACAGTACAGTGGGATCGAATCCACAATACTAGGCACAATGCCAAGTCCTGTGATACAATTTCTAATCCAGACAGCTTCTTTAGCAGCTTCTGAAGCCATTATAAATTTTGCCTCAGTGGGATCAACTGTTGAGCCTTCATTTGAACATCGCCAACTAACCGCACCACCATTAAGGGTAAATATGTATCTGGATGTAGAATTTCTATCATCTGAATCTCCCTGGAAGTCAGATTTTTTATAACCTTTAACTTGTAACTCATCTTCTCCATATATGACAAACTTATCTTTGGTACCCTTAAGATATTTTAGGATATGTTTCACGGCTAACCAATGATCATTACCCGGATCAGATTGATATCGGCTAGTCACACTAATGCTGAAATTGATGTCAGGTCTTGTTGATAGCATAGCGTACATAATGCTTCCAACACAAGAAGCATATGGCAAGTTAGAAATTCTAACTCTCTCTACTGATATGTCATTTTCTTCGAAAGATGTATGTCGTATCAGGAAGGTACATTTACTGCATTCCAGTTGGTAAAACCATATATTTCTAATTTTTTATCTATGTATGTCGATTGCGACAACCCTATAAGCTTCCTAACTCTATCCCGATAGAGCCTTCAACACGATATATAGGAAGCTTCACTCATTTTTTTCATGGAGAAGTTCTTGCAAATGTAGGCTTTCACACTTTGCATAAATCATATATCATTCCCTATGATAAGGATGTCATCTACATACAAAAAAAAAAAGAATACTATCATGCTCCCACTAACTTTCTTATAAACACACAGTTCTTCCTCATTCTTGATGAATCCAGATAATCTAATTATCTCATCAAAATGAAGATTTCAGCTTCGGGATGCCTTTTTAAGTCCATAAATAGACTTTAGGAGCTTACAAACCAAGTTTGAAGTCTCACGGAAAACAAAACCCTTTTGTTGTTCCATATAAATATCCACCTCGAGGAATCCATTTGATGGGTGGAAAATATATCAATATTTACCGCCCCTTTTACTTAATATTTTGTATAGTTTCTCGAGTTTTATGAACATTTTGATGTGTTTTAGTTTATTTTGCAGATAAAATAAAATATGGACTTAATGGAATCAATCAAGTCGAAATTTGGAACAAATAAGGGCAAAAACTGGACTTGATATTTTGATTTTGGAGATTGGAAACTTGAAATGGCGTTCTGAAGAAGTAAAATTTCGAAAATTTCAACTTTGTATTTTGGCCAAAACATTGTATTCTGATATCGGATTGAGGTGATTCAAGTTCCAAATTAAAGAAAACTCAAAGATCTACAACTTTGAAGTTCATAAGAATTTCGAATTCTAAAGTTTGCATTACCGAAATTGATGAAAATATCGTAAGTGTGTTATGTGTAATTATTAAAGTCATTTTCAAAAATAAAAAAATAAAATAAAATAAAAAATGGAAATTGTCAAACTTCCACCAAACATGCTTGCATGTTTGGTGGAGGATTTGGTGCTATGTTTGGTGCCATGTTTGGTGGAGAAATTGGTGGAAGCCTTTATATTTGCCTATAAATACCAAGCTAAACTTTGTAAATTTTTCATGTTTTCTTTGGTGGATTTCTCCATGAAAACCTAAAAGAAAGTGTCTTACATGTTTATTTAAGTTTTCTTATATTTTCTCTTTATTTATTTAATAAATTTTTATGTGTTTTTAATTACGTCATGAGTAGGTAATCGCTTTTTGCTGGAGTCTGGGGTTTAAACTTTTAATATAATAATTTAGATTTACTCCCTTAATTTAAATAAGTAAATTGAATTAATTATTTACCGCCTATATGGCCTGTTTTACATTATTGGACTTAGTTTCCACCTATATGGTCGGTTTAGGTGCTAACCTTGTTACCACCTACATGGTCGGTTTATATGATTTTGTTACCGCCTATACAGTCGGTTGGACTTTGGACAAATGACATTCACTGCCTATATGGTCGGTTTTAATATAATTAAATCAAGAAATGATTAATTGATAAGGGAGTAATCTATATTTGAAGTATTAAAAGTGAAACCCCTAGCTCCAGCACTTTCTCTTATTGTTGTAATTTTCTTTACTTTTTAATTTTCTATTATGTTATTTTGTTTAATTATGCATTTTGTAATTTTAGGTATGTTTTGTAACTAAAAATATTATCTAGGGTTGTGTTGAATTTCAATATCATCATTTTATAAATGGTTATTTTATGTTTTGGGTAGTATATTGGTTTATTTATTGAGTCTTAAGCTTAATGCTTCTTGTTAACTGGCTATTGATAAGATTGATTTGGTAAACTTAAAATGAACTTGGAAAAAGGATTTTAGGTTTTAGCCATAGACTCAATAGCTCACGATCTCACCTTAGGGTAAATGTCTCTTAGGTAGATTTCCTTACAGGATAGGAATATACATGTCGGGCGGGGGTAGCCATAATTGGAACTTAATCTTAATGAATTCAGAGTTTCTTAATTAACATAGGAATATAGTTAATGAAGTTACTTTGGGTATTTACATCTGAAAATCGGAAGAGGCTTTTGCATAACTTCGTGTTCCAGGTTAATAAACCGATATATTGCACAAACATGAGATAATCACTTCATCTTTAAAAGATATTGGAAGGATTCACAACCCTGGATATTTTCATATCATTGTTTAAAACTTAAAATCTACCTTTGTTTTGTTTTAATTACTTGTCTTTAGTTTAAAATCACCATCCAACCAAAAATCAATCAATTTGATACTCGTAGTCATTTAGGTTCATAAATTAATAGCTTAGGTATTAAGTCCTCGTGGGATCGATACATTTTATACTACTTGAGCGAAATATGCGCTTGTGTTACGTGTGTGTGTTTACCACCGATCAAGTTTTTGACGCCGTTACCGGGGACTTATTTATCTTTTACTATTAATTTTGGGGTTATATACCTTTACTTGTGTCTAATTTGTTTTTACTTATTATTTGTTTTTTCTTGTGTTTCAAGTTCTCAGTCACTACATGAGAAGAACCAGAAGCTTTGAAATCCGTTCGCTTGACCCAGAAATTGAAAGAACTATCAAACAGTTGAGAATGCCAAAAAACACCGATCAATATGGAACCTGAACCTTTAGAGGTTGTACCACCAATTCCCATTCGAGACATAACTATTCCGGTGGTTGACGGCTTCATTTCATGTATTGTACTTCCTCCTTTACCAGCAAATGCGTGTGACATCAAAACATGCATTCAGATGATACAACAGTCAGTTCAGTTTGGGGGGAATGCAACTAAAGATCATAATGCCCACATCAGCAACTTTCTGGAAGTTTGCAGCACATTCAATTACAATCGAGCGGCAGAAGAAGCAATGAGACTGCGTGTTTTTCCATATTCCTTGAAAGACAGAGCTAAGGCTTGGCTACATTCACTACCAGCAGGTTCCATCACAACTTGGAGCATTCTAGCCACCAAATTCCTTGCAAAGTACTTTCCCCTAGCTAGAACGGCAAAGTTGAGGAATGACATTACATCCTTTGAACAACATGACTCAGAATCCCTCTGCGAAGCTTGGGAAAGATACAAGGATTTGCTCAGAAAATGTCCTCACCATGAGATTACAAAGTGGCTACAAGTCCAAACCTTCTATAATAGACTTTCTGGATTAATGAGAACCACAATTGATGTTGCTGCTGGAGGAGCTTTAATGGAAAAAGGAGAGGATCAGGCCTGGGACTTAATTGAAAAAATGGCCAACAACAATTCTTTGTGGCCAATAGAAAGGAGCATGATTCAACGAATCGCAGGAATTTACGAAGTTGAAGATAACGCAGCAATGAATGCCAAGCTGGATCTAATTTGCAAAAATCTGGAAACTCTTAATATGAAGGTTAATGCTGGATCCACAAGTTCACCATATGGAGGAGCATCAGAGGCAGAATCATACAACCAACATGATGAGACGATGAATTATGTCAACAATTTCAGTAGACATGGGAATAATCCATATTCCAATACCTACAACCCAGGTTGGAAGAATCATCCCAATTTCCCGTGGAGCAATAATTCAGGACAGATGAACAATCCACCACCAGGATTCCAACAGCAAAACAAAGGCCATGAGTATGAAAAAGAACTAGGAATAACAGAAGTGATGGCTTACTTGAAAAAGCTAGAAGCAAAATATGATTCTCAAGCAACATCATATGATGCCATGTTTCGATCCCAAGCAGCATTAATTCAAAGTCAATCAGCATCTTTGAAAATATTGGAGAATCAAATGGGACAATTGGCCAATGCTCAGAGTTACATACCGCAAGGTACCCTTCCTAGCAACACAAAACCAAATCCAAGGAACATGGGGAAGGAGCAATGTCATGCCATCACTGTGAAAAGTGGTACTGAAATCAACAAAAATGTTGGAGTCAAGGCAACTGTTGAGGAAGTTTCAAAAGAAAGCAGCGAAGCAGATCAACAGATGGAGGAAAAAGAGGCAAAAGTAAATGATCGAGAAAAATTCACTCCACATCCACCTTTTCCACAGCGTCTCCAGAAAAACAAACGAGACAAGTAGTTTGCTCGATTCCTGGAGATCTTCAAAAAACTGCATATCAACATTCCATTTGCAGAAGTGTTGGAACAAATGCCCAGCTATGTCAAATTCATGAAATATATTATGTCACGAAAGTGGAGATTGAGAGATTACGAGACAGTAGCATTGACAGAAGAATGCAACGCCATCATTCAGAGGAAGCTTCCCCTAAAGTTAAAAGATCCTGGCAGTTTCACCATCCATTGCACCATAGGAGAACATAACTTCGGTAAGGCTTTATGTGATTTTGGTGCTAGTGTTAACTTGATGTCTTTTCCTATTTACACGAAAATGAAAATTGGAGAAGCAATGCCCACCTCAGTCTCTCTGTAACTTGCTAATAGATCGCTCACATTTCCGAGAGTGTAGTTGAAGATGTGCTGGTCATAGTCGACAAACTCATTCTCCCAGTAGACTTTATTATCATTGACCTGGAGGAAGACGAATACGTGCCCATCATCCTCAGGAGACCATTCTTGGCTATAGGTCGAACCATTATTGATGTACAAAAAAGGTTAACTAACCATGAGGGTACAGGACCAAGAACTAAAATTCAATGTTATCAAAGCCATGGAATTCCTGAATGATGAAAAGAATGAGGAATGTTTCAGACTTGATGTGATAAATATTACCGTGCAGAACTTTGATGCAATGCAAAGTTCCACTGACAAACTTAAAGCATTTCATCTACCTGTAGAGCCAGAAGATAAATTGTACTGCACACTGAATAAGTTAAATCTTGAACTGCAAGCAACTGAAGAGAAAAGGCTCCACCAACTTAACGAATTAGAGGAATTTCACATACAACCTTTCGAGAATGCCAAATTATATAAAGAAAAGGCCAAGAAGAGACATGATGAGAAGTTAGTGCACATACAACTGGAACCAGGGCAGTGGGTATTGTTCAGCAAATCAAGGTTGAAATTTTTCCCTGGGAGGTTAAAATCACGGTGGTCAGGTCCATTCTTAATCACTCAAGTTTTATCAGATAGAACCGTTGAGTTACATGATCCCAATTCTAATGAAACATTCAAGGTTAAAAGTAAGCGTGTCAAACACTACTGGGGAGAATCATTAGAGCGACAAAAAGAAAGTGTCACACTTTTAGATCTAGCCTAACGTTCAGGTAGTAATGTCTAGCTGACGACGTTAAACTTAGCGATAGAAGAGAGGCAACCCATGTAATTTGTGTATATATATAGATTTGGTGTGTTTAATTTTGTAGGTTAAGTCACATACATGATGAAAGACGTTCTTGCAAATCTTCACAAGCAATTTCCTTCTCTCCCTCAAAACACTCTGATGAAAGTCTACAAAGCTCGCATGGAACGAATGAGACTTCTGATGATCAAAGGTATTCCTAATGACATTCGTTGGTTAATTGAAGCACGGGTTCGATTGGCGGGTGAGTCCTCTGACTCTTTTATTTCATATCTGCCTGGTTTAGGAAGAAGCACTTATGCTAAGAAAAGAAGAGCTAAAAGAATAGGTGTTTGCTATAAATTTGCACGCATGACATGTAATACTCGTTGTCGTTCTTTAGGAATGGTGTCTGATAACCGTGAAGATAAAATTAAATTCATTAGGGATGGCTTGAGTAAAGAGTCTTTGGATGACATATCATTGACTCTTGAGACGCATCCCAGTGGATATGTGCATCACGCAATTCACATGTTATATACATAATTTCGAAAAGAAAGACGACAATTAAGTCTCGGGAATCTGACTTTAAAAGACCCTGTTTGTAAATTTATAAGAAAATTAGATGAGAAGCTTGTCCCTGACACATAGATGTCAATCAAGCCGTTACTTCATGTAAATATTATTATCTCTTTGTATTTATCTAATAATTCTGATTCGTTTTGTGATTTTCTTTTATTTTCTCCGACATGATCCAGACTCTTTGACTTTCATGATATATTTTACTGTTTAGCTAATAATTATCATTTGGAAGGTACTAGTGCTATCTTTGCTCACCCTTTTTTAGGTTCTATAAATTCAGCTCATCATTGCACTCTTGAAGACATCCAGAGTTGAGAAATAAAAAAATGGAAGCAACTTCAAGAAGACGAGTTGTAAACATCTGTGTGTTTTGCAGTACTAGTGTTGGTTCTAAACCAGAGTTCGTTGAGGCAGCACATGAATTGGGTAGAGTCATAGCTGAAAGAAATATGCACCTAGTATATGGCGGTGGCAATCTAGGACTAATGAGGTGCGTTTCAAGGGCCGTATAGGAAGGATGTAGGCAAGTTCTGGAAATCATCCCAAAACCTTTGGCAGTTGCGAATCTTATAGGACCATCAAACGGAGGGGAACTTATTGTTCCAGGTATGTCTGAATGACTGGTTGAAATGATTAATCGTGCTGATGCGTTTATTGCTTTTCCAGGTGGCTTGGGCACGATGGAGGAAATTTTTACAGTAATATCTTAGACGAACTTGAATATAAACCCGAAACCGATTGGACTGTTTAATATTGATGGATTTTATGACTTTTTTTGTGTGTTTCTTGATGATGCCCGGAGAAATGGGTTCTTGCCAAAACCTATAAAAGATATCCTCTTCACTGCCAGAACTGCCAATGATTTAATTGACCAACTCTTAGCCTTTGAACCACAAATTTACCCTATCTTTTCCAAGATTAACTGGTCTGATAATGATCTTGGTAAAAAGCATCGTATAAATATGAATCTTAACCTTTAATTTTCTTTTTAAGATGTAGAATTTCAGCAAACCAGGTACTGTTTTCTAACTCTTCTTCTACTTTAGACATTGAGGGACAATGTCTCAATTATGTTTGGGGGAGGGGAATAGTTGACTAGTATCTTGTTTTTATTTTTTCGTTGTGTTGTTTTTATTTGATTTTTAGTCAAAAAGTTTCAAAAAAAAAATCAAAAAAATTTTAAAAAATAAATTTTTTTTTTTTTGTTTTTTTTTTGTTTTTAATTTGACTAATCAGGTGAAATTGGAGTGAGATAGATGAGTAAGGAATTTTCACTCCTGAGACGTATCTCAACCTATTTCGTAACAAGTTAATTTTTATTTATTTCCTTTTGAATTATTTAATTTGTGAATTCTCCATAATATTGACTAAAATGGATCTTCATATGCTCAATTGACAGGTATTATCAATATGCATGGTAACATACGTCCATGAGCTGTAATTGAAAAGTTTGTAATATTCAGTGCTCTAGTTTAATTGGAGGAAGCATCTAAAAAAGTGATGGAATTTAAAAAAAAAATTGTGTATATTAATAAAAAAAAAACATCTGAGATCCGAGTAATTACGTCCGAATGGATGTTTTAACACCTAGTGCCCTAAAACCAATTGGTTTGGGAGTCACTTGCCCAAAACGCGCTACATGGATTGAAGATGTTATTAAAAAAAACATCTAAGATCCGAGTAATTAAGTCCGAATGGGTGTTTTAACACCTAATGCCTTAAAACCAACTGGTTTGGAAGTCACTGTCCCAAAGCTCGTTACATGGATTGAAGATGTTATAAAAAAAAAAGAAAGATATCTGAAATCCGAGTAATTAAGTCTGTAAGAGTGTCTTAACACCTAGTGCCCTAAAGCCAACTGGCTTGGGAGTCACTGACCTAAAGCTGGCTACATGGATTGAAGATATTATAAAAAAAAATCAAAAAAAATCAAAAAAAAAATTCCATTGCTAAAAAAAGTGTGAATTCTTATATAACTTTAGGACAAAATATTACTCTCTTTTCAACTACACTTATGAATTTTGTGGGCACAATGAGATGATTAATACTTTGTTGGTTGTGTATATGGAGAATTGTAAAAATAATGGAAGAATTTACTTATTTAGTAATTTAGAAAGAAATAAAACAGTTATTAATTTGGATAAGAAGTTTCACTTGTTTAGTCACTAACTTGTTTATTCTCTTTTCTTTTGTCTTTTTACTTTTTGTGCATTAGATTGAAGTTTGTGGGTATCGTCACTGTAAGCACTCACGAGACTACAACGCGTCCACTAGGGACACCTAGGGGTTTAAAGGCTTGTTGCATACGCTAAATGTAACCGTGATCCCTACGAAAGTGGCTTAGTTTAATTTTAATTGTTTATTTCATTTTATTTTATTGTTTTGCTCGAGGACTAGCAAAATGTTAGGTTTGAAGGTGTGATGGGCATAAAATATATCAATATTTACCGCCCCTTTTACTTAAAATTTTGTATAGTTTCTCGAGTTTTATGAACGTTTTGATGTGTTTTAGTTTATTTTACAGATAAAATAAAATTGGGACTTAATGGAATCAATCAGGACGAAATGTGGAACAAATAAGGGCAAAATCTGGACTTGACATTTTGATTTTGGAGATTGGAAACTTGAAATTGCGTTCTGACGAAGTACAATTTCGGAAATTTTAGCTTTGCGCAATTGTCGTAGTTTGGCCATAATTTTTTATTTCGAAATCGGATTGAGGTGATTCAAGTTCCAGATTAAAGAAGACTAAAAGATCTACAATTTTGAAGTTCATAAGATTTTCGAATTCTGAAGTTTTCATTATCGAAATTGATGAAAAATCTAGAAGTGTGTTATGTGTAATTATTAAAGTCATTTTCAAAAATAAAAAAATAAAAAATAAATAAAAAAATGGAAATTGTCAAACTTCCACCAAACATGCTTGCATGTTTGGTGGAGAATTTGGTGGCATATTTGGTGGAGAAATTGGTGGAAGCCTTTATATTTGCCTATAAATACCAAGCTAAACTTTGTAAATTTTTCATGCTTTCTTTGGTGGATTTCTCCCTGAAAACCTAAAAGAAAGTGTCTTGCATGTTTATTTAAGTTTTCTTGTATTTTCTCTTTATTTATTTAATAAATTTTTATGTGTTTTTAATTACATCATGAGTAGGTAATCTCTTTTTGCTGGAGTCTGGGTGAAACTTTTATTATAATAATTTAGATTTACTCCCTTAATTTAAATAAGTAAATTGAATTAATTATTTACCGCCTATATGGTCGGTTTTACATTATTGGATTTAGTTTCCGCCTATATGGTCGGTTTATATGATTTTGTTACCGCCTATACGATCGGTTGGACTTTGGACAAATGACATTCACCGTATATATGGTCGATTTTAATATAATTAATTCCAGAAATGATTAATTGATAAGGGAGTAATCTATATTTGAAGTATTAAAAGTGAAACCCCTAGCTCCAGCACTTTCTTTTATTGTTGTAATTTTCTTTACTTTTAAATTTTCTATTATGTTATTTTGTTTAATTATGAATTTTTTAATTTTAGGTATGTTTTGTAACTAAAAATATTACCTAGGGTTGTGATGAATTTCAATATCACCGTTTTATAAGTGGTTATTTAATGTTTTAGGTAGTATATTGGTTTATTTATTGAGTCTTAAGCTTAATGCTTCTTGTTAACTTGCCATTAATAAGATTGATTTGGTAAACTTAAAATGAACTTGGAAAAAAGATTTTAGGTTTTAGCAATAGACTCAATAGCTCACGATCTCATCTTGGGATAAATGTCTCTTAGGTAGATTTCCTTACAGGATAGGAATATACCTGTCGGGCGGGGTAGCCATAATTAGAACTTAATCTTAATGAATTCAGAGTTTCTTAAATAACATAGGAATATAGTTAATTGGGTTACTTTGGGTATTTACATCTGACCATCGGAAGAGGCTTTTGCATAACTTCGTGTTACAGGTTAATAAACCGATATATTGCACAAATATGAGATAATTACTTCATCTTTAAAAGATATTGGAAGGATTCACAACCCTTGATATTTTCATATCATTGTTTAAAACTTAAAATCTACCTTTGTTTTGTTTTAATTACTTGTCTTTAGTTTAAAATCACCATCCAACCAAAAATCAATCAATTAGATACTCGTAGACATTTAGCTTCATAAATTAATAGCTTAGGTATTAAGTCCTTGTGGGATCAATACATTTTAAACTACTTGAGCGATACGTGTGCTTGCGTTACGTGTGTGTGTTTACCACCGATCACCATTCAAGAAAGCGATTTTCATATCCATCTACCATATCTCATAGTCGTGATATGCAGCAATGGCTGAAATAATCCTAATGAATTTTAGGATGGCTACTGGTGAAAAAATTTCCTCATAGTCAATCCAGAATGTTGAGTGTAACATTTTGCTACCAGTCAGGCTTTAAAGGTTTACATCTTTCCATCGGGCCCTCGTTTCCTTTTGTAAACCCTTTTACAACCAATAGGTTTAACTCAGTCAGGAAGTTCAACTAAGTCCCAGACTTGATTGTCATGCATAGAATCCATCTCGGACTTTATGGCTTCCTACAATTTTCCCGAATCGATATTCAATATCGCTTCTTTATACGCTGTTGGATCAAGGCTCACATCAGATGTAAAAAATAATCTCTCATGAAGATTTTGATATTCTATTCGACTTACGTAGAACCAATGTTATAAATCTTTCACCTAGTTAGACCTCTAGTTCCATCTCAGGTTCCATATTGTTGGAATCAAACTCATCAAGTTCAATGTTTCTACAATTCCCATTTTCTCTCAAAAATTCATTTTAAGAAAAGTGACAAAGTGAACAATAACTACATTTTGTTGCTTAGAATCATAGAATTGATATCCCAATGATATTTCAGGATATCTAATAAACCTATATTTATACCCCATGAGTGCTAGTTTATCCCGCTGCGCAACTCTAACGTATGTATGACAACCCCAAATCTTTAAATATCTAAGACATGGATTTCTACCAAACCATATTTGATATAAGGTCGTAGAAACAGCTTCCGATGGAACCCTATTAAATATGTGGGAAGCAATAAGTAAAGCATAACCCCAAAGGTAATGTGGAATATCTGTATAGCTCATCATGGAACATACCATATCCAATAAAGTATGATTTCTTCGCTCAGACAAACCATTGTGTTGAGGTGTTCCTGGTGGACTACATTGGGCAAGAATTCCATTCTCCCTTCAATAACTTCTGAATTCGTCACTCATATATTCACCGCCTCAATCTTATCGAAGGCACTTGATGAATTTACCGGTTTATTCTTCTACTTCATTTTAGAATATTTTGAACTTGTCAAATATTTCTGATTTATATCTCATCAAATAGACATATTCATATCTAGACTTATCATCCGTGAAAGTTACGAAGTATGTTGAAACATCATGAGCGGCATGATTTAATGGACTACGCACATCGTTGTGTATTAGTTCCAATAAATCTTCAGCACAATGTCCAACACCAAGAAATGAGGCACTTGTCATCTTCCATTGGATACATGACTCACAAATCAGATAAGGATCTAAGGTAAGATTTTCAATCAAACCATCATTTACCAATTTTGATAGACGTCTAACACTTATATGGCCCAATATCATATGCCATAATTTAGTATTATTTAATTCAGATCTTCTACTTTTATTTTCCTCTACATTAAAGACATTTATATATGTTTCCAAAATATAGTGACTGTTAGATAAAGAACTTTCACATATCAAGTTTTTATCTTTATCATATAAACATAAAGTTTCATCTTTAATGTTTATTTTATATCTCTCTTTATCTAATATCGTTAGTGATATTATTTGTCTGATAAATGAGGGTACATAATAACAGTCATGTAAATCTAATTTACATCCATTAGGGAGATCTAGAACAGTTGTTCCTATGGCCTTGACATCCAATTTCTCGCCATTGCCAATTCTAAGATGGATCTTCTCTTTATTCAGCCTTCTTCTAACCCTCATGACCTGCATGGAGTTGCAAATATGAGTAGGACTGCCGGTGTCTAACACTCATCCACTATTTGCATCTAAGCCTAATGAGATGTCAATAATAGGAAAAATACAAAACGTACCAGAGGGTCATGTCTTTTCTTTTACTTCTGTACAATCCTTATTCCAGTGTCCAGAATTCTTGCAGTGTAGACATTCATCACGAGCTACATGCGGTCTTACAGTTGTGCGTTTCTTGGAGTTTTCTTTGAAATCTTTTTCTTTCCCATTTTGATTTTCTTAGACTTCTTAGAAGTCTTTGAAGAGCTTGCACCACCATGAAGGTACAAAATAGGATTGTCTTTCTTCAAGTCATGCTCCGCCGTGCGTAACATGTTATGACGTTCTTTATAGCTATCCTACATCGAATGCATATGGAAGTTTAACATAAAACCAGCTTAAGTACCAGACAAATAAGACAAAATCAAATTACGACCTAGCTATTCATCAATCACAATGTCCTATCGTTCCAAATATCAGATCTGGTCGATCATGTTCAAAACATGAATACTGACAGCTCCTCCATCCTTTAGTGTAGCATGAAATAATTCCTTAGACCTCCGATATATTTCTATTTCTTGATTTTCCTCGAAAAATCCCTTGAGTGTTCTCATAATGCTCCTAGCATCTGGTACCTCTATGTATTGTCTGAGAAAATTTGGAACCATTGATCCTAAAATGTAGGATTTCACCTTTAGGTTATCATCCTTCCATTTTTCAAAAGTTTCTCGCTCTTCAGAAGTGGAGTCAGGATTGATTTCAATAGGCAATGGATTGATAGTTACATACATTAACTTTTCAAACTCTAAGACAAGGCGAATGTTCATTTCTCATTTGAAATAGTTTTCGGTTCCTTTCAATTTATTGGAATCCAAAAGTTGCGTCAATGGATTTTCGGCAGCCATCTACATGACAACAATTTAACACTAACATAATATTTTTCATTTTAAAATAAAAACACTAATTGATTATGGAATTTTAAATATATTAGTGCCCTCCCACTACTTTACGTAATTCTGTAATCTCCCTTAACGTAAAAATAGAAATTTGACTATCAAAATTTTACATAGCGGGAAATGGATCCCATGACATTTACTCGAGCCTCACACTATCGATGATCTTAGCCTTTATAAACTCATTAGGTAGACCTCCAAGGTCAATCACATTCAAGTGACTCCTAGTTTGGTCATGACCGTTTCTTATCCTTACAATAATGACGGTATTGGATTAAGATGTAATCCAGGTGTATACTTGACAATGCTTACTAATGAGCTTAGTATGTACAACCTCACAATAATGACGGTATTGGGTGATTGTGTTAACTCATCACGCTACATCTAATGTTTTACTGGAGTGACCTAAGTTCCAAGCACTTATACCCTCACAATAATGACGGTGTTGGGCATAAGTAGTAGGAACTCATTCATCTTTGTATTGACAAGACGTACCATCCAAAAATTCTTCAACATTACTAATACTATTACTTAAATAAAGTAATCACCTAATCACGAGAGATTTATGACAATCAAGTCATTAACATGCTTGGGTAAAAATTAAAATTTTAATTTAAAAACATGCAATGCATATCCAATATGACTTATGCAAAATTAAATTAAAATTACCTTGCCATAGATTCAAAAAACATATGTTGTGTGGTAAAGACCTACTCTGATACCATTCTGTTGGGGCAGATGTGGAACCCCTAGGGTCAGATCAGAGCCCCTCACAGCGGAAGTGGGTCTAACCCATGGATATCTAACATGGGTCTATATTAAAATATTTTACGTAAAACTACATTACGTTTCGATTCCGTAGGATAAAATGGGGACCAAAATGGAGTCCAGAAACTCCGGAACGGAGAAAATGAACTTTCAGTATTCATCAGCCCTGCGCGTCGCGATGCAGAGGCTTGGGCGTCGAAACACCCACAAACTTTGAGGTGAGCGTCTCGGAGTCGCGATGTGGAAGAGTAAGCATCACGACGCTGGAAGGTCTGATGCTCGGTGTCGCGAAGCTGGAAGGTCAGAGTCGCGACGCTACCCTGTGTAAAATATTGGTAGTGAGTAATTTTGCCTTCAAATCATTTCTAAACACTTCCAATTTTCTCCAAGTACTTCAATATACCTAAAATCTAATTTTAGCAACAAAACCACCATTAACACATTACAACTAACATACATGTATTCTAAATATATATATGTATTTGTTTGAATCAAAACACAAACCAATTTAGAATCCCACAATGAAATGATTTATGAACAATTCTAGGTCACTCAAATGTGGTGAAGTGATTCTAGAATGATAGCTGTAAGCACTGCATTTTTGCATGTAAGTCCCGATGATGAGTCTCATATGGAGACACTACCTTTTAAGTTGTGGAAGTCACGGGAAACAGACGTTGGAAGGGAAAAGTCAGAAATCAGTACTTTGTTGGATTTAATTCGCTTGTTTAGCTTCGGGTTCGCTTGGTTGACCTCTGTTTTAAAACACAACCTTAGCCCAAACCCTCGCAAGTAACACACCAAGCCCCAATTCACACCACTCACGTCCATTACCCATGCAGCAGCTACTCACGCCATTAGCCTTCATCCATTAGCCCCTGAAGTCAGCCCCTGAACACGCCCAAACCAGCACCCGAAGTCAGCCCTCGAACATGCCCAAACCAGCCTCTGAAGTTAGCCCCTGAACACGCCCATAACAGCCCCTGAAGTCAGACACTGAACACGCCCAAACAAGCCCCTGAAGTCAGCCCCTGAACATTCCCAAACCAGCCCCTGAAGTCAGCCCCTGAACACGCCCAAACCAGCCCCTGAAGCCAGCCCTTGAAGTCAGCCCCTGAAACACACCCAAATGCCCCTAAAAACTGCCTCTGAAACACACGCCCAAATGCCCCTGAAAAATGCCTCTGATACACGCCCAAGGAGTCCATTCACGCCCATCATCTTCCAAATTAAACAAAAACACATATTAAACACATGCTAAAATCAAGACAAATCACATTCCCTAATTAAAAGATACAAATAAAATCATATCTAATCACTTCCCTAATTAAAAGATTTTTCCCTATCACACACTAATTAAAAATATCTCCCATAATTACACAAATCTTTTCCCTTTTCACACAAGGTAAACCCCAACCCTTTGCCTATAAAAAGAGGCACAAACTCAACCCTTACCCCCTAGCAACTCACGCCCAAAGCAACAAGAAACAAATCAAATAATTTTCTCTTCTCCTCTACTCTACCATCACCGAAACACCCTCCCTAAATAGTAAGCATCTTCACAAACAAACTCCTAAACCAACAACCTCCAGCAGCCTGACCTCCACGCGTATAACCTACATACATAAAATAGTTCACCAAAGCAACTCACTGCCACTCTCTCGCTGCCCCCCACGTGAAGACACAAAATCGACATTGCCAGCCTTTAAATGCCACACACAACCACGTTCACGTTCCCCCAATACTCACGCCAAACACATAAGCCATGCTCATGTCAAACACTGAAAACAACCCATGAAACACAGCCCCTGACCACTGAAAACACCCCCTAAAACACAGCCCCTGACCACCGAACACAGCCCCTGACCACAGAAAACAGCCCCTGAAACACAGCCCATGACCAGCGAAAATAGCCCCTGCCCAGCGAAAACAGCAGCAAAACAAAGTAAAAAACAACAGCCCAAACAACGAAACAGCGAAGAAAAATATTGAACCAGTGAACCAGAGGAGTTGCGGAGCATCAACCCTTCCGACAACCGCGTAGCGCACTTTCGAGAGGCGATTTAAGAGGTTAGACCTGAGGGCACCTTCTTTATTTATTATCCTATATTGTCATTTATTTTAGTACTTTATTTCAGATGAGTATTGTGGATTGGTGCATGATGTGATTTCCGGATGAACGGAATCTGTGTTCTCTCTTGTGGTATATAGGATGGAAACCCGGACGTAAATTTCGTAGCCGAATCCGAATGGACGGTATTGCGGTTTGCACTCGGGATAGAATGCCACGTACCACTTGAGAGATTCACATGTTTCGTTTCACCCAACCTTGCGTTTTAAGCATGATTTAGTCTAATAAGTTATTTATTTTTAAGCATGATTATGATATTTCTTTATGCTTGATTTAGTTATTTTTCTTTTGCAATAGTAATTTAATTTACGTTTATGTTTAAGATGTTATTTATTCTTTGTGTTTGATAATTCAACATGCTCATTGTGTGATATTGTATGCTTGTCGTTATAATGACTTACTTTTAAAGCATGCAAACTTAGATATAAGATTTACTTTTATGAATGCGAACTAGATATAGGTTATTTTCGAATATATAAGTTGCATAGATTCAGTTCAGTTATTGTATAAATCATTTCATTACAAGTGGCATAAGTAAGGGACCATTCCGAACCCAACAGTTTGAGGTCTTCCCTTACAAGGGGTGAGTGCGGCCTTAAATCATTTTCCCGGTTCACACCCGGTGGCGACTCCATTTTTAGTTCTCCGGTTTAGTCCCTCGCGGGCTACTCCGTTCTCCCAACCAGGCCGCGAGCCTGGAACAACGTCGCTGATTTCTGTTGTCTACAATAGCCTTAGCTCTAAGCGTCAATCTAGAGTTCCAAACTCTTATTAGTTGTTCCGTGTCTAACATGAACATCTTTGACCCAATTACAAGCATATTGTGTTTATACTTCCAAAGCATCCTAATACAATTCATTAGCCTAATTTCAACTTTAAGCTATGTTATTATGCATCCAATACATAATTAATCACTTTATGTCTCACTAATAAAAACTCACTAATGAAGAACATAGCTTAGAAGAAGATCAAACTTATCTAGCAAGCTTGATACAAAGATCCAATCTCCTTCTTCTTTGGTGAAATGGTTGGAGAACTTCCGAGGTTTAGCAAGCTTGACTCCAAGATCCAATTTTAATTTCAATGCTGGCAAACTTCACTTCAAGATCCAATCTTGATTTCTCATTGTTGAAATGTTGTAGAGATATCTCAAAGCTTCTCTAAACACTTCTATTTTTTATGCTAACTTCTCTCGGAATTGCTTATTTTAGCTTTCTTAAGCTTGATTAAAACCTTCCTCAAGCTGGCTATTTATAGAAAAACTTAGGTAACTTTTAATTAATAAAATTTTAATCAACTTTCATGTGGGCTTAATCTTATTTGTCCAAATATGTATAATTTGATGTGACTAATCACCTTTATTTATCACTTTGATTTAATCCAATTAAATCAAGACAAACTTTAATTAATGGATTAGTTACATGTATACCACTTTGATTTAATCCAATTAAAGCAAGCCAAATATACCTATAATTACATATTTGAAATTATTAAAATATCCACAAATGGTATAGATATTTATGAATTTACAATTAAGCCCTTGTGTAATTTTTGGATTAATCTAATCAATCCAATTTGGTTAAAGTAAATAATTAATGTTATCCAATAACACTTGATTATCTTAGTTGATAATTATAATATCAAATATTATTTATTATTAAAATAATCGGCTACCCAAGTGTTCAACGAGTACACTAACAATTTCGGGACTCTCTATATCCAGACATGTTCGTTATATAACCTAGCTAATATGTACGCAATTCGGCCACCTTCAAATTCGCAAAGAACACGAACGACATTTCTGAACTATACAAGTCGAGGTCATCACATATGTTTAAAAATCCCACCGTCGTAGGCTGTCCGAGTTGTGTTTAGGAAACATAAAATATGCCGTCAAGTTTCCGAGTTGAACATCTCATGTCGACATGTCCATTATTCCTTACAACTAATGCGATCCACCCTAGGTGATCGGCTTTGGCCAAGGTCTTTAAGAATCGTGACTTATTAACATGGATAACTAAACCCTTTATGGTACACATACAGGCGAATGATCCTATCTTAAAACGCACTTGATTGATGAGTGCATCGGTCCACACCCAACGAACATCTAGAGGCTAGACCATGAAAAGTTTCTGACATACATGGCATCTAAGTATGGAGGATCTCACACAAAATCAATGATATCCTATAGTGAAAAGGATCATATATGCTACTTGACTCGAGGAGAATCCAATTGACGGTCCTGTGTACTTCTAACTATTAGGAATCACATATAAGTCATTCAGTATTCGGTCCAGCGAATACCCACAAGTCTATACGAGCTTCCAAAGCTCATGGTACATCGAGTTAAACCATTGGAACTCCAATTCCAATAAACGATATGTGTTAGTCTTCTAGGTTATAGGAATTCGACCATATTCCAAAACCAACGACTATGAATACTTACTTTAATAATAATTTATAATAGTAATACTATCTCAATGCCGGACCACCTAGTGTCTAGTAATACTACAAGACTATTCCAATGTCAATGTCATTCTTAGCATATTTATACATCTATCTAATATGCATAATGACATTACCATTAATAAGGTTTGAAATGAAAATGTAGTTATTTTATAAATAAATCATAAAATATACAATACATTATTCACATTGGCGCTCTAAACACCAACTCCAATAGTACCGACCCGAAGATGTAGGTTGAAGTTGCAGCATTATGCTTTTGGATGGATGACGTATGCCATAAACAGAAGTTTGAGCATCCCAAAGGCTGATGAGATGGGAGTAGGCCAACGGCTGATGAGACGGAGTAGAGCTTCAGGCTTATCCACTGACACACGCAACTGCGTAAGAGTGGTTGGAATCCAGGCTGGCACATGGGCAGAGTGTTTGGCAGTTACCAAAAGAGGGTGAGTTAATGAGGTTCAGAAGGCACATAGTAGTTGTGTCAGACAGCGAAGCTACAATTTGCAGGGTGGCTGGGAAAGAGAGCCTATGCAATGATAACTTGATAACGTGGCTAATGTCATGAGTTGTAAAAATAGTAGGTTTAGGCGCATTATATAAATACCACTCATCACACCCCCAAACCTAACATTTTGCTAGTCCTCGAGCAAAACATAAAATAAAATAACATAAATAAATTAACTAAGCCACTTTCGTAGGGATCACGATTGCATTTAGCGTATGCAACAAGCCTTTAAACCCCTAGGTGTCCCTAGTGGACGAGTTGTAGTCTCGTGAGGGTTTACAGCAATGATACCCACAAACATTTTTACAAAAGTAAAAATTTAGTTAAAACTAATGCACACAAAAGCAAAAAGACAAGAGAAAAGAGAATAAAGATGTTAGTGACTAATCAGGTGAAACTTCTACTCCAAGTTACTAGTTGTTTTGTTTTATTTTAAATTACTGAATAAGTAAATTCTCCGATTATTTTTACCATTCTCCATATACACAGCCAACAAAATATTAATCAACTCATTTTTGCCCACAACAGTCATAAGTGCACTTGATAAGAGAGTAATATTTTTGTCCTAAAGTTCTATCAGATTTCACACCTTTATAGCAATGGAATAATTTTTCTCATTTTCTGATTTTTTCTTTGATTTTTCTCTATTTTTTATTTATATACAATATCTTCCATCTATGTAACGAGTGTTGGGTCGGTGGCTCCCAAACCAGTTGGCTTTAGGGCACCAGGTGTTAAGACACCTCTACGGACTTAATTACTCAGATTTCAAATATTTATATATTTTTGCAGCATCTTTGATCCATGTAACGAGCTTTGGGTCAGTGACTCCCAAACCAGTTGGTTTTAGGGCACTAGGTGTTAAAACACCCTTACAGACTTAATAACTCGGATGTCTGAAGTTTTTTTTTTTTTTTTTTACTCCACTGCTTTTTGAGATGTTTCCTCCAATTAAACTAGAGCACTGAATATTACAAACTTTTCAATTTTAGCTTATGTCTGCATGTTACTATATATGTTGATAATATTTATCAATTGAGCATATGAAGATTCCTTTTAGTATGTTTTAAGGAGAATTCACAAATTAAATAATTTAAAAGGAAATAAACAAAAATTAACTTGTTTCGAAAATAGGCTTGAGATACGTCTCAGGAATGGAAACTCCTTACTCGGCTATCTCTTACCAATTTCACTTTTTTAGTCAAAACACAAAAACGCAAAATATTTTTGTAATTTTTTGAAAATTTTTCAATTTTTTTGTATTTTTTGAAAAATTTTGAACTAAAAATAAAAACAACATACAAACTAAAAAAATAAGGTACTAATCAACTAATTCCCTCCCCCAAACCTAAATGAGACATTGTCCCCAATATCTTAAACAGTAGAAGAATAGTTAAGAAGATTGTACCTGGTTAGCTGAAAATCTACAGGAAATTAAAGGTTAAGATCCAGATTAATCCGATGCCTCTTACCACGATCGTCCTCGGACCAATTTATCTTTGAAAGAATAGGGTCAACTTGTGGTTCATAGGCTATGAGTTGGTCTATTAGATCCGGAGCAGTTCTGGCAGTAAAGAGGAGTTCTTTCATAGGTTTTGACACGAACCCATTTCTTCGAGCATCATCAAGAAACACACAAAGAAAATCATAAAATCCATCAACATTAAGCAGTCCAAGCGGTTTCTGGTGTATGTTCAGGTTCGCCCAAGATAGAACTATAAAAATTTCCTCCAATGTGCCCAAACCACCTGGCAAAGCGATAAAAGCATCAGCACGGTTAATCATTTCTACCAGTCGTTCAGACATACCTGACACGATTAGTTCCTCGCCGTTTGATGATCCAATAAGATTTGCCTCTGCCAAGGGTTTTGGGATGATTCCCAAAACATTACTGCCTCCTTCCTGTACAGCCTTTGAAACGATCCCCATTAGTCCAAGATTGCCTCCGCCATATATTAAGTGCATATTCCTTGCAGCTAAGACTCGACCCAATTCTTGTGTTGCTTCTATGTATTGTGGTTTAGTTCCAACACTACTACCGCAAAACACACAGATGTTTTCAACTCGTCTTCTTGAAGTGGCTTCCATTTTTATGTTTTTCTTTCTTAACTCTGGATGACTTCAAAGGTGCAATGATGAGTTGAATTTATAATACCTGAAAAGGGTGAGTAAAAATAGCACAAGTATCTTCCAGAGGACGATTAGTAGCGAAATAATATCATGATAGTCAAAAAGGTCTGGATCCTGTCGGAGAAAATAAAAGAAAACAACAAAACAAATCACAATATATACACAAATTGCATGGGTTGCCTCCCTGCTAGCGCTAAGTTTAAAGTCGTCAGCCAGACTTGGCTTCTCGAACGTTAAGCTGGATCTGAAAGTGTAACACTTTCTTTTTGTCGCTCAAATGATTCTCCCCAATAATGCTTGACACGCTTGTTTTTAACCTTGAAAGTTTTGTTAGCGTCAGGATCATGTATCTCAACGGCTCTATTTGGTAAAACTTTGGTGATCACAAATGGACCTGACCACCGTGATTTTGGCTTCCATGGGAATAATTTCACCCTTGATTTGTTTAACAGTACCTTCTGCCCTGGTTCCAGTTGTATGCGCACTAACTTCTCATCATGTCTTTTCTTGCCTTTTTCTTTGTACAATTTGGCATCTTCAAAAGGCTGATTGTGAAATTCCTCCAATTCATTGAGCTGGTGGAACTTTTTCTCTTCTGTTGCTTGTAGAGCAAGAATTGGCTCCTTCAGTACAAAAGATGCTTTATCTTTAGGCTCTACATGCAATTGCCATGTTTTAAGTTTGTCAGTAGAACTTTGCATTGCATTGGAGTTCTGAATGGTACTGTGTATCACATCGAGTTTGAAACATTCCTCCTTCTTTTCATCATCTGGGAAATTCATGGCTTTGAAAACATTGAATGTTACTTCTTGGTCCTGTACCCTCATGGTTAGTTCTCCTTTTTATACATCAATAATGGTTCGACCTGTAGCCAAGAATGGTCTCCCAAGGATGATTGGCACGTCTGCGTCTTCCTCCATATCAAGGACAATAAAATCTGCTGGGAAAATGAATTGTCAACCTTAACCAGCACATCTTCAACTACACTACACCTCTCGGAAATACGAGCGTTCTATCAGCAAGTTGTAGTGAGACTGATGTTGGCATTGTTTCTCCAATCTGTAATTTCCTCAAAATAGAGAAAGGCATCAAGTTAACACTCGCACCTAAATCACACAAAGCCTTACCAAAGTTATGTTCTCCTATGACGCAATGAACAGTGAAACTGCCAGGATCTTTCAACTGGGGGAAGTTTCCTCTGAATGATGGCACTGCATTCTTCTGTTAATGCTATTGTCTCGTAATCTCCCACAATCTCCGTTTTCGTGAAAGAATATCTTTCATGAATTTGGCATAGGTGGGCATTTGTTCCAACGCTTCTGCAAATGGAATGTTGATATGCAGCTTTTTCAAGATCTCCAGGAACCGAGAAAACTGCTTGTCCAATTTGTTCTTCTGAAGACGTTGAGGAAAAGGTGGCGGTGGGGTGATCTGTTCTTTTTCCTTTGCTTCTTTTTCCTCCATCTGTTGCTTTGTTTCTTTTGGAACTTCCTCAGCAGTTGAATTGACTCCAACATCTTTGTTGATTTCAGTACCGCTTTTAACATGATGGCATGACATTGCTCCTTCCCCATGTTTCTTGGATTTGGCTCTGTGTTGCTAGGAAGGGTACCTGGCGGTCTGTAACTCTGAGCATTTGCCAGTTGCCCATTTGATTCTCCAGTTTTTAATAGAAGCTGAATGGCTTTGAAATATAGTGTCATATCTTGCTGCTTGAGAGTCATGTTTTGCTTCCATCTTTTTCAAGTAGGTCAACACTTCTGTTATTCCTGATTCATTTGCCTGCTCCTGGCCTTTGTTCTGTTGCTGGAATTCAGGTGGATAGTTCTGCTGTTGGCCTGAATTGTTGCTCCATGATAAATTGGGATGATTCCTCCACCCTGGGTTGTAGGTGTTGGAATATGGATTGTTCCCTTGTCTGTTGAAATTGCTGACATAATTCACCGTTCTCTATGTTGGTTTGGTTCTGGTGCTCCTCCATATGGTGAACTTGTGGATCCAGTGATGTTCACAACTTGCGTGCTAAGTGTTTCTAGACATTTGCATATCTGATCCAGCCTGGTATTCACTGCTGTGTTTGCTCCAACTTCATAAATTCCTGCAATTCTTTGGATCATGCTCATTTCTGTTGGCCACAAGGAATTGTTGTTGGCCATTTCTTCGATTAGGTCCCAGGCTTGATCTTCTCCTTTTGCCATTAGTGCTCCTCCAGCAGCAGCATCGATTGTGGTTCTCATTATTCCAGAAAGTCCATTGTAGAAGGTCTGAACTTGTAGCCACTTTGGAATTTCATGGTGAGGACATTTCCGGAGTAAATCTTTGTACCTTTCCCAAGCTTCGCAGAGGGATTCTGAATCTTGTTGTACAAAAGATGTGATGTCATTCCTCAATTTTCCGGTTCTGGCTGGTGGAAAGTACTTTGCAAGAAATTTGGTGGCTAAAGTGTTCCAAGTTGTGATAGAACCTGCTGGTAGTGAATGTAGCCAAGCTTTAGCTCTGTCCTTCAAGGAGTATGGAAAAACTCGCAGTCTCATTGCTTCTTCTGATGCTCTGTTGTAGTTAAAAGTGCTGCAAACTTCCAGGAAGTTGCTGATGTGGGAATTAGGATCTTCAGTTGCATTCCCCCCGAACTGAACTGAGTGCTGAATCATCTGAATGCATGTTTTGATGTCACATGCATTTGCTGGTAAGGGAGGAAGTACAATACAGGAAATGAGTCTGTCAACCACCGGAATGGTTCTGTCTCGAATGGGAATTGGTGGTGCAACGTTCAAAGGTTCAGGTTCCATGTTGACTAAAGCTTCTTGGCCTTCTCGCCTTTCCCTTCTCAATTGTCTGATGGTTCTTTCAATTTCTGGGTCAAGCGGTCGGAGTTCAAAGCTTCTGGTTCGTCTCATGTAGTTTCTGAGAACCTGAAACAAAGAAAACAACGACAATAAGTAAAAAGAATTAGATACAAGTAACGTATCTAAACCCTAAATTAATAGTGAAAGAAAAATAAGTCCCCGGCAACGGCGCCAAAAACTTGACCGGCGTAAACACACACGTATAACGCAAGCGCACGTATCGTTCAAGTAGTATAAAAATATCGATCCCACGAGGACTTAATATCTAAACTATTAATTTTATGAGGTCAAATGATTACTAATATCTAACAAGTTGATTGATTGATTTGAAATGGTGACGATTCTAAATTTAAAAGCAAGTAAATAAAAAGTCGAAAATAGGTTTTAAGAAAATTCAATATTAAAAACTATCTAGGTTGTGATTTCTTCCAATATCATTTTAAAGATGAAGTGGTTATCTTAAAGTTGGGTAATATATTGATTTATTAACCTGGAACACTAAATTATGTGTAAGCCTCTGTCGATGGTCAGACACAAATACCCAGTTTAACCCAATTGAATCATATGTCTATGTCAACCAAATTATCTGGATTCATTAAGTTTAAGTTCCAATTATGGCTACCCCCGCCCGACAGGTATATTCCTATCATGTAAGGAAATCTATTAAGGGTTATCTATCCTCAAGGAAGATCGTGGGCTATTGAGTCTAAGGCTGAAACCTAAAATCCCTATGTCTAGTTCATTTTAGATTTACCAGATCAATTTTATTAATGGCCAATTAATGAAAAAGCATTAAGTTTAAGACTCAATAAATAAATCTTTATATTACCCAAGCTATAATCTAACCCTTATAAAACGGTGATATTAGATTTCATCACAACCCCAGATAACTAATTTAGTTACAAACACATAACTAGGGCTAGTAAAAACTTGAAAATAAAAGACATAAAGTAAAAATGCGGTAAAGTAAATACTGAAAAGTAAATTACAATAAAATAAAATGCTAAGGTAAAGGAATTACTTTTACTACTACTACTTTAGATATCTCCCATAAAATAATATATAAACTTGTGATTCTTTTTCCAACCAGCCATATAGGCGGTAACCTGATTAAGTCAAATTAAGTCCAACCAGCCATAAAGGCGGAACCAAAATTAAATTACCAACCGACCAATCTGGCGGTATCCTTTATTAGTCAGGTTTAAATCAGATTAAAATGAATTACCAACCGACCAATCTGGCGGTATCCTTTTTAAGTCAATATTTTAAATAGTGAATATATTATTTTTAAGGGAGATTAATCTAAATAGTAACAGTAAAAGAATTACCTTTCACCCTACCGCTGGGGGAGTTACCCTCCTCATGGTAAATAGTAAAAACTGTAAAAAGTAAAAAGTAAAAAGTAAAAATTAAATTACTATATTAACAAAATGTAATTAAAATTAATTACAAAACTAAAAACTAAAAACTAAAAATTAAAAGAAAGTAGAGAGAGAAACTCTCTCTTTAGAAAGATTATAAGAGAGAGAGTGGTGCACTGAATTCTGAAATCTCGAGCTCTATTTATAGGCCTCGGTAGGATCCAGCGTCGCGACGCCAGGTCCTCAGCGTTGCGACGCCGGATTTGTCGACGTGGCACGCTCTGGTTCGCTGGTTTGAAGATTCTGGATAAGATGATAAGGTGACACGTGGCAGAGTGGTTGGGCTTCAATTATTGTGACACGTGGCGGCTTCTGATTGGTCGCTGAGATTCTTATCCGCCACGTGTCAGATAAGGATAGGATACTCAATTATTGATGCTGACGTGGCGGTGACGTGGCGACACGTGGGAAAGAGACTGTCGGCACCTTAGAATTGCGACACGTGTCGACACGTGTCACGCTTTGATTGGCTGATGCTGACGTGGCAAGTTGACTTTGTTGACCTTGTGACGTGGCGGATGACGTGGCGTGACACATGGCGAAGTTGACTTTTTTGACCGATGACATGGCTGATGATGATGACACGTGGCACGGCACACGTTAGCAGGTCGGCTGTGATGGTGACACGTGGCACGGCGCATTTTAGCAAAGTCAAACTTTTCTCAGATTCTGATTTTTGGACCCGGCGCACGTTAGCACTGTTCGGTGCATTTTAGACATCGCACGCGGAAGTCTGGGCGTCGCGACGCGATTAAGACCAAAATATCCCTGTTGACGCATTTTTGTCCGTTTTTGCCCCAAATTGCCTCCAATGCTTTCCAAACTTTATTTTATCTACAAAAATAACAAAACATATCAAAACGTTCACAAAACTCAAGAAACTATACAAAATATTAGGTTAAATGAGTGGGAAATAGTGATATAAATACCACTCATCAGGTCCCGTCTCCTTCAAGCAATGCCTGAACTTGTGGCCTGCAAAACAACTAGAAATGGGGTGGGTCAGGTATTTTGAAAGACCTGGTGAGTGAATACTGGAGGGCTAATAAAATAATAATGAAGTGAAGTAAATGATTAAATTGAAACATAGTATAAGAGAGTGTTAAAGTACTGAATTACGACAACATAAATAATAAGCTGAGAATCCAATATGGTAATTCAAATCTGGATACATGACATAAATATCATGAACTTAATCTAACTGATAACTAGATACATGACTGAACCTGACTTTACTACTCTGAGCCGTTGCCCTGAACCTGACCTAGAGCTGTCATAGACTAAATAAAAAGCTTTATGTCATGGCTTAAATGTTGTATGGTGACTTGAATATGCATAAACTATATTGAGAACTAACTATTGACATCCTAATATGCTAACGTGAGCTGAATCGACGTGATCTAACTTGAACTTATGTGAACTAAACCTGATTCTGAAATCTACATGGCCTATACTGGATCTACCTGCAATGAAAGCTGCCTACTAAATATGACTTAATCCTAACTGATGGTACATAAGTTAACTTGAATATCCAATCCGAACATACATATGTCTTGAATGTCTAAAATGGATAGGCTAGAACTACGCTTAGCTACTTGAACTAGAATGCGGGTCTAACTACCTTAACTGTGAATGGATGGACCTTAAAACTGAACCAGACATGCATAGAATGATCTGATTATTTGACTTGGAATGTATGATCTGATTATCTGGCCTGGAACGCATGGTCTGATCTGAATATCTAATTTAATGCATAAGTTACACTGAACTACAGATGCATGAGCTAATTTACAGGCTGCGTGAACTGAAAACTGCATGTCGACCGTGATCATGAAACTAATGCATGCTATAACCCAAACCACCCATACCTGTGGCAAAAGCCATCCCAAACTCGTGGTGGCTTGGTTCTAATCTAACATGTGCATGAATAATGAAATCTGGTATTGACTACATGAATTGTAACCTACGAACCTGAAACTATCAAGAGCTAAAATGCTATATGCTGTCCAGAGTCTGAATAACCTAAATCAATATTCTACATGAGCTAGATATGACTATCAGAAAGCATGACATGCATAGTTGAAGTTGTAATGTAACATGACATGGATGCATTACTTTTAAGAATGTAATTAATTGTGAAAGCATGAAATTCATATTTGATAATCGGTATAAAAATCAACAGTGTTGTAAAAAAATTGCTTTTTGAACTCATAAAATATAAACTTGGTTCCTTCTCAAAATTCTATGCGAAAATCTTGATGTGAAAATATGAAATCTCAAGTAACTGGAAAATCTGTAGAAAGCCTTAACTCATAAAAAAATAAATTGAGTTCATTCTCAAAAATCTCTACAATTCTCATAAAATAATTCCTTATGAAAACTTTTTCTTAAAACACCTTTTCTGTAAGTCTGTCTCTGAAAATTTGAGTGTCTGTCGAAAACTTGACGCATGGGTGCGTTATGTATCATCGTCCCCCCATACGCCTAACAAGATCCAGGAGTGCAAATCCATGACATTGTGGTGTTACGTATCGCAGTCCCCCAAAACATGCCACTACATGTCCCTGAAATTAAGGTCTAGGGGCGTTACGTATCGCCGTCCCCCTAGCCCTGAAATCTAATGGTCTTGGGCCTTACGTATCGCCGTCCCCCAAGCCGTAATATAGAGCAGAGGTGCGGATCTATGCTACCCTCCAGACTCTGAATCCAAGATATAGGGGCATCTGCCATCCCTAGTCCTGAACTGCGTGTGCACACGATATCTGTATCCGTCAAATCCATATCTGAGTCAAGTTACATACTGAGGTGGGTTTTTCCCCCATGCCTCAAAATCCAAAGAAAATCATAAAAGAACTTATTTTAAAATATCAAAAGCATAATAACATTTCATAATCTCGAAAACTGAAAAAAAAATGAGTTTTGAAAATGGACATGTATGATTCATGACTAGCTTGAGACTGATAGGTCTAATTTGAAAACACAACTGGCAGAGATGTTAAATTCTTGAACAGCAAGTCTATGAATGCATTGTGAATTATGAAGAACTAAAACTGATGCATGTTGCGACATGGGACATATATGTGAAAGACATGGCAAAACTGAACTTAAAAACTAAGAACTGAATATCTAAGCTGTGATACATAGACTGAAACATGAACTAAAAACTAGTATGGCTACTTAACCTGAATACATAGAGCAAATACCAAAACTGAAGTTATAAATTAAAGGCATGAACGATATCAAATGAGTTAAACTAAATTAACATATCTGAAGGCATAAGTGAAATTATAAACTAAGTACAAGAAACTGATTGCACAAGTTTATAGATAAGAAGCAAAAATAAAGGATAACATCCACTCACTAACTGATGCTCCGTCGCCATTGTGCTGGAATGCTGCTGAAGGATTTCATGCAAGTTGCTTACTAAACCTGTGTCCAAGTATGGTCAACATACCTAAACTAAAGAAACTAAATTTGGTTTGTGGATGCATGAACATGTTGTTTAACTTAGCTAAGATGCTAATGCTTCTAGACATTTTGATAGGACTTTTCGGCATAGCCGATGTAGTCACTTGAAATGCCCAAGCTATATGTCTAAGAAATTCCCAATTTAGCCTGACAAGCCCATTATCTCATCATTCTTACCCAAGACTCTAACTTGGCCCAAACTATAACTTTCACACTCAAATACATTTACACCATCAATACTCATCACAATATATCAAGCTTAGCCTAATTTTATTTAACTGAGACTCAAACTATTTATCATGTTACACACATCACAGTTCGACAACAGATTTTTATCAACAAGCCATTTTACCAAGCCTTACTAATAGGCTTCATGCATCATTAACTTCACAACAAGCTTTATAAACATAATGTTCATCAAAACATACATTCAGAAACATGATTTCAATAATTAACAAAGATATTACATATTGTTATAAGCACTAGTTTACAAGCTTTGAAAATTCTCAACACACACTAGGTATAAATTCAACAACTGTAACATATAAACATCACTATCCACACTACACTTTTAAATAAACTAAACATCAAGTTTAACCAAACTTTAACATTCCAACAAATAAATTATATTTAACATAAATAATTAGTCAAGTTACTAATTTACAACTTCAAACTTTTTACCACATTTTAATATAACCTAAATCAAAACACTCTCTTAAGCTTAAATCACCATCAACAAAACAAAAAGAAAAATAAACTCTCAACTAGCTTACACATCTATGAACAAGTGCTAAGATTTTAAATCATTGTGTTTCACCTCAATTGAATACTTCACATGATATAATATCACTCAGAGACATACACCAATACCATTTTTAATACACATGAGCATCATGCTTATAACTTCACAAATCACAAAACACATTTCCCCTCAATCTTACAAATAACATTTGGCAATAATGGGAAAACCACACCCTTTAAAGTTTCCATCCAATAACTCAACTCAAGCTAGTACATGCCCAAAAACGTAAATCATAACATTCCATCATCCAACACCTAAACTAATACCATTCATCAACAATGGAAATAAAAATAATCACCCTCACATACATACAAGTCTAAGCCATCACAAGAAATTATAATATTTGAAGTTTCTTTCACAACTTAAATTAAACTCATGTTAAAGCCTCATTCTATGCTTAAACCATCATTAATTACTATGATAAACTCGAAGCGAACCCTCTAATGCAAGCACCAAATTCGTCCAACCCTTGTTCTTAGGGGAACAAAATTTGGCATTTTGAAAACCAAGATACCATAGGAAAAATGAGCATAAATAAACATCACTACAAAACTGAACTGATTCAACACTGTCAGAACTCGAAATCTTTAAAAAAAACACACACACCTAATTATTGTGCTAATGTTACATTTTGTGATCATATTAGAACCATTGTATTGCTTTGATCAATTTCACCTGAATTCAGATTTTTTAACTCGGATAAAAGGTAATTATAATTTTGATTATGGCACTTAATTTTCATAAAAGTCAAAAGGTTTTTTTTTTGTTATTTTTGTGATTTTTGTGATTTTCGTTATTTGTGATTTTTTAAAGGATAAAGGGGTTGGTTGTGGGATGATTTAACGAATAAAACCGGATTTCCCGCCATTAGATTGAAGTTGGGTAGTTTAATTTGTAGGTGAAATCATTGATTGTTTCTAATTTGTCTAGAGTTAGAAGAAAAATGGAACCTTTATGTGAATTTTGTGGGGGTGGTGAGAGCAGTTGTTTATTGTAAATCAGACATTGCAAGGCTTTGTTTGCATTGTGATGGCTGTGTCCACTCAGCCAATTCTTTAAACTGAATTAACATATCTGAAGGCATAAGAGAAATTATAAACTAAGTACAAGAAACTGATTGCACAAGTTTATAGATAACATCAAACAGAGAAGCAAAAATAAAGGATAACATCCACTCACTAACTGATGCTCAGTCGTCATTGTGCTGGAATGCTGCTGAAGGATTTCATGCAAGTTGCTTTCTGAACCTGTGTCCAAGTATGGTCAGCATACCTAAACTATAGAAACTAAATTTGGTTTGTGGATGCATGAACATGTTGTTTAACTTAGCTAAATGCTAATGCTTCTAGACATTTTGATAGGACTTTTCGGTATAGCCGATGTAGTCACTTGAAATGCCCAAGCTATATGTCTAAGAAATTCCCAATTTAGCCTGACAAACCCATTATCTCATCATTCTTACCCAAGACTCTAACTTGGCCCAAACTATAACATTCACACTCCAACATATTTACACCATCAATACTCATCACATTATATCAAGCTTAGCCTAATTTTATTTAACTGAGACTCAAACTATTTATCATGTTACACACATCACAGTTCAACAACAGATTTTTATCAACAAGCCATTTGACCAAGCCTTACTAATAGGCTTCATGCATCATTAAATTCACAACAAGCTTTAAAAACATAATGTTCATCAAAACATACATTCAGAAACATGATTTCAATAATTAACAAAGATATTACATATTGTTATAAGCACTAGTTTACAAGCTTTGAAAATTCTCAACACACACTAGGTATAAATTCAACAACTGTAACATATAAACATCACTATCCACACTACACTTTTAAATAAACTAAACATCAAGTTTAACCAAACTTTAACATTCCAACAAATAACTTATATTTAACATAAATAATTAGTCAAGTTACTAATTTACAACTTCAAACTTTTTACCACATTTTAATACAACCTAAATCAAAACACTCTCTTAAGCTTAAATCACCATCAACAAAACAAAAAGAAAAATAAACTCTCAACTAGCCTACACATATATGACCAAGTGCTAATATTTTAAATCATTGAGTTTCATCTCAATTGAATACTTCACATGATATAATATCACTCAAAGACATACACCAATACCATTTTTAATACACATGAGCATCATGCTTATAACTTCACAAATCACAAAACACACTTCCCCCCAAACTTACATATAACATTTGGCTATAATGGGAAAACCACACCCTTTAAAGTTTCCATCCAATAACTCAACTCAAGCTAGTACATGCCCAAAAACGTAAATCATAAAATTTCATCATCCAACACCTAAACTAATACCATTCATCAACAATGGAAATAAAAATAATCACCCTCACATACATACAAGTCTAAGCCATCACAAGAAATTATAATATTTGAAGTTTCTTTCACAACTTAAACCAAACTCATGTTAAAGCCTCATTCTATGCTTAAACCATCATTAATTACTATGAGAAACTCGAAGCGAACCCTCTAATACAAGCACCAAATTCGTCCAACCCTTGTTCTTAGGGGAACAAAATTTAGCATTTTGAAAACAAAGCTTAAACTATGTTCAATCCATCACCAAATGCTGGGAAATGAATGCTACAAGCTCTATTGAAGCTAAAATGCCAAAATAAAATTCTAGGGTTCCTTATCAACGAATTTGGAGCTTTCCTTATTCAAGCTCAGAATTGAAAAATGTAAAAGAAAAGTTGAAAGAAATCTTACATGGCTTGAAGTCAAGCTTGAATCATCATACTGGCTTGAGAAAATGAAGTGAAAGAAAGCTTGAATGAGTTTGAGGAAAATGAAGCCATTAACATTTTTCTTAAGGTGAGGGAAGAGTGAATACTGTGGTTTTTATAAAGGGATGGGCTGATTTTTGTGATGGAAATGAGTGGTGGTGATATTGCCACATAGTCCAACTTAATGCAAAAATTGCAGGTTACTATTCATCCAAAATTAGATTGTAATTTTGACTAAAGTTTTGGGCCGAATATAGAAAACTATTAAACACGGAAGTTGTTGGGAATTCTCTGAACTTTCCAACAGTATAAAATTCATAACAATCAGAGTTCGTATGAAAATATTACAGCTGAAATACAGAAGAGCTGCCTGTTGACTCAGATGAATAGTAAATATGCTAAAATTGAAAATTTATCCGGGACCTCCGATAGAGATTCCTAAGGTGTGAAACCTATTTTTATATTATTTTATGAATTCTAATATGTCATGCTTGATAATTCACTATACCAGATATAATCGGACTGACCGGAGCGTTACATTCAACCCCCCATAAAATGGATTCATCCCAAATCCTAATCTGCGTGTAAACTGTTTAACTAGACTGATTTGCTCTAGCTGCTACATACAATGCAGCCATAACCATCATGCTTGTGATATCCATTATCACATGAAATTAAAGTAATGCTAAGCGACTGAGTAAGGGGACTTATGTGGAGTCGACGAAGCCGTAACAGTCATTACACCCAAACCTGGGCTCTGATACCAACTTGTCACACCCTGGTATTTTCGAGCATGTGATGGGCAGGAGACGGCTTAGCCATCACCCAAACCCCTGATAAACACTGCTAGTTGTACTGAAATGACTGACTCACAACACACAATCATATATATACACACATCATAAACCTGAAAAAATTCATATATTTCATATCACAAAACTGTACAAACATAAAATAATTGACATAATATTCAATACATATACATGGCCTTATAGCCTATCTTGACATCATCTAACACTGACGACATGGCTTGACTCTGAACTGACGGCCGAGGTGTGTAATGACTGCCGCTGGGTCCCGTCCCTTCCAAGTAATGCCTGAACCTGTGGCCTGCAAAACAACTAGAAAGTGGGGTGGGTTAGGTCTTTTGAAAGACCTGGTGAGTGAATACTGGAGGACCAATAAAATAATAAGAAGTGAAGTACATGATTAAATTGAAACATAATATAAGAGAGTGTTAAAGTACTGAATTACGACAACATAAATAAAAACTTGAGAATCCAATGTGGTAATTCAAATCTGGATACATGACATAAAGATCTGGAACTTAATCTAACTGATAACTAGATACATGACTGAACCTGACTTTACTATTCTGAGACGTTGCCCTGAACCTGACCTGGAGCTATCATAGACTAAATAATATGCTTTATGTCATGGCTTAAATATTGTACGGTGACTTGAATCTGCATTAACTATATTGAATTGTCTGAACTGAGAAGTAACTATTGACATCCTAATCTGCTAACGTGAGTTGAATCGACGTGATTTGACTTGAAACTATGTGAACTGAACCTGATTACGAAATATACATGGCCTATATTAGATCTACATGAAATGAAAGCTGCCTACTGAACATGACTTAATCCTAACTGAGGGTGCATGAGTTAACTTGAATATCTAATCCGAACATACATATATCCTAAATGTCTAGGCTGGATAGGCTGGAATTACGCCTAGCTACTTGAACTGGAATGCAGGTCTAACTACCTGAATTGTGAATGGATGGACCTAAAAACTGAACCAGACATGCATAGATTGACCTGATTAATTGTCTTGGAATGTATGATCTGATTATCTGGCCTGGAACGCATGGTCTGATCTGAATATCTAATTTAATGCATAAGTTACTCTGAACTACAGATGCATGAGCTAATTTGCTAGCTGCGTGAATCGAACGCATGCTATAACCCAAACCACCCATACCCATGGCAAAAGCCATCACAAACCTGTGGTGGCTTGGTTCTAATCTAACATGTGCATGAATCATGAAATCTGGGATTGACTACATGAACCGTAACCTACGAACCTGAAACTACCATGAGCTAAAATTCTATATGTTGACCAGAGTTTGAATGACCTAAATCAATATTCTATAGGAGCTAGACATGACTATCAGAAAACATGACATGTATAGTTGAAGTTGTAATGTAACATGACATGAATGCATTACTTTTAATAATGTAATTAATTGTGAAAGCATGAAATTCATTTCTGAAAATCGGTATTAAAATCAACAGTGCTGTAAAAAAACTGCTTTTGGAACTCATAAAATATAAACTTGGTTCCTTCTCAAAATTCTATGCGGAAATCTTGATGTGAAAATCTGAAATCTCAAGTAACTAGAAAATCTGTAGAAAGCCTGAACTCGTAAGAAAATAAAATGGGTTTATTCTCAAAAATCTCTGCAATTCTCATAAAACAATTCATTATCAAAACTTTTTCTTAAAACATCTTTTCAGTAAGCCTGTCTCTGAAAATCTGAGTGTCTGCCGAAAACTTGACGCATGAGGGTGTTACTTATCGTCGTCCCCCCATATGCCTAACTAGAGCCTGGAGTTCAAATCCATGACATTGGGGCGTTACGTATCGCCGTCTCCCAAAGCATGCCACTAGTTGTCCCTGAAACTAGGGTCTAGGGGCGTTACGTATTGCCATCCCCTTAGCCCTGAAATCTAGTGGTCTTGGGACGTTACATATCGTTGTCCCCCAAGTCATAATCTAGAGTCGAGGTGTGGATCTATTCTACCCTCCAGACTCTAAATCTAGGATATAGGGGCATCTGTCATCCCTAGTCCTTAACTGCGTGTGCACACAATATCTGTATCCATCAATTCCATATCTGAGTCAAGTTACATACTGAGGTGGGTGTTTCCCTCATGCCTCAAAATCTAAAGAAAATCATAAAATAGCTTATTTTAAAATATCAAAAGCATAATAACATGTCAAAATCTTGAAAACTGAAAAAAAAAAGTTTTGAAAACGAACATGTATGATTCATGACAAGCTTGAGACTGATAGGTCTAATTTGAAAACACAACTGGTGGAGATGCTGAATTCTTGAACTGCAAGTCTATGAGTGCACTGTGAATTATGAAGAACTAAAACTGATGCATGTTGCGACATGGGACGTATATGTGAAAGACATGGCATAACTGAACTTAAAAACTAAGAACTGAATATCTAAGATGTGATACATAAACTGACACATGAACTAAAAACTAGTATGGCTATATAACCTGAATACATAGAGCAAATACCAAAACTGAAGTTATAAATTAAAGGCATGAACGATATCAAATGACTGAAGCTGAATTAACATATCTGAAGGCATAAGAGAAATTATAAACTAAGTACAAGAAACTGATTGAACAAGTTTATAAATAACATCAAACAGAGAAGTAAAAAGAAAGGATAACATCCAGTCACAGACTGAGGCTCTATCACCAGTGTGTTGGAATGCTGCTGAAGGATTTCATGCAAGTTTCTAACTGAAATTGTGTCCAAGTATGGTTAACATACATGAACTAAAGAAACTAAATTTTGTTTGTGAATGCATGAACATGTTGTTTAACTTATCTAAGATGCTAATGCTTCTAGACATGTTTATAGGACTTTTCGGCATAGTCGATGTAGTCACTTGAAATGCCCAAGCTATCTGTCTATGAAATGCCCAATTTAGCCTGACAAGCACATTATCTCATCATTCTTACCCAAGACTCTAACTTGGCCCAAACTATAACTTTCACACTCGAATACATTTACATCATCAATACTCATCACAATATATCAAGCTTAGCCTAATTTTATTTAACTGAGACTCAAACTATTTATCATGTTACACACATCACAGTTCAACAACAGATTTTTATCAACAAGCCATTTGACCAAGCCTTACTAATAAGTTTCATGCATCATTAACTTCACAACAAGCTTTATAAACATAATGTTCATCAAAACATACATACAGAAACATGATATCAATAATTAACAAAGATATTACATATTGTTATAAGCACTAGTTTACAAGCTTTGAAAATTCTCAACACACACTAGGTATAAATTCAACAACTGTAACATATAAACATCACTATCTACACTACACTTTTAAATAAACTATACATCAAGTTTAACCAAACTTTAACATTCCAAAAAATAACTTATATTTAACATAAATAATTAGTCAAGTTACTAATTAACAACTTCAAACTTCTTACCACATTTTAATACAACCTAAATCAAAACACTCTCTTAAGATTAAATCACCATCAACAAAACAAAAAGAAAAATAAACTCTCAACTAGCCTACACATATATGACCAAGTGCTAAGATTTTAAATCATTGAGTTTCATCTCAATTGAATAATTCACATGATATAATATCACTCAGAGACATACACCAATACCATTTTTAATACACATGAGCATCATGCTTATAACTTCACAAATCACAAAACACACTTCCCCCCAAACTTACATATAACATTTGGCCATAATGGGAAAACCACACCCTTTAAAGTTTCGATCCAATAACTCAACTCAAGCTAGTACATGCCCAAAAACGTAAATCATAACATTCCATCATCCAACACCTAAACTAATACCATTCATCAACAATGGAAATAAAAATAATCACCCTCACATACATACAAGTCTAAGCCATTACAAGAAATTAAAATATTTGAAGTTTCTTTCACAACGCAAACCAAAATCATGTTAAAGCCTCATTCTATGCTTAAACTATCATTAATTACTATGAGAAACTCAAAGCGAACCCTCTAATGCAAGCACCAAATTCGTCCAACCCTTGTTCTTAGGGAAACAAAATTGGGCATTTTGAAAACAAAGCTTAAACCATGTTCAATCCATCACCAAATGCTAGGAAATGGATGCTACAAGCTCTATTGAAGCTAAAATGCCAAAATAAAATTCTACGGTTCCTTATCCACGAATTTGGGACTTTCTTTATTCAAGCTTAAAACTGAAAAATGAAAAGAGAAAAGGAGAAAGAAAGCTTACATGGCTTGAAGTCAAGCTTGAATCATCACCTTGGCTTGAGAAAAGGAAGTGAAAGAAAGCTTGAATTGGTTTGAGGAAAATAAAGCCATTCACGTTTTTCTTAAGGTTAGGGAAGAGTGAATAGTGTGGTTTTTTTTAAAGGGATGGGCTGATTTTTGTGATGGAAATGAATGGTGGTGATATTGCCACATAATCCAACTTAATGCAAAAATCGCAGGTTACTATTCATGCAAAATTAGATTGTAATTTTGACTAATATTTTGGGCCGAATCTTGAAAACCATTTAACACGGAAGTTGTAGGGAATTCTCTGAAATTTCTGACGGTATAAAATTCATAACAATCGGAGTTCGTATGAAATTGTTACAGCTGAAATACAGAAGAGCTGCCTGTTAACTCAGATGAATAGTAAATGTGCTAAAATTGAAAATTTATCTGGGACCTCCGGTAGAGATTCCTAAGGTGTGAAACCTATTTTTATATTATTTTATGAATTCTAACATGTCATGTATGATAATTCACTATACCAGATATGACCGGACTGACCGGGGTGTTACAATGGAAACCATAGATCTTTAGAGGCTTCGAGACGGCGTGGATGGAGAGAAAATATAAGAAACCATACGAAGTGAGAGGGAAGAATCTCGAAAAGAAAGAGAAGTATCCCAGGCAGGTTATGGTGGAGAAGATGGAAAAATTAGAGAGGAAGGCAGAAGAAAAGGCGAAGTGGGTCATAGCAAAAGAAATGAAGAAATATCAAAGGTAAAAATGATCGCCGGAGTGGACGAAGACCGTGAAGATATGAAGGGCCTTACAAAGTTGTTGACGTCGTCAGGCTGGGTACTTATCTCCTTGAAAAGCTGGATGGTACCCGAATCAAGAAACCTTGGAACGCCGAGATGTTGAGAAAATATTTCCAATAGAACCTCTCTTAGAATGAACCTCAAAGAGTTGTAAGAAAGGCAGTTGATCCCCTGAATATGAATAAGGCTTTCCCCTTTTAAATAAAAAACTTGTTCACCAATGCTTATTCATTATTTGAATGGGAAAGACATGTTTAATATTCTTGTTAGATACTCGTGATCGGAATACATCAAGAGGTGCATGACATATGGGAAAGGCGCGAAACCAGTGACACACCAGTCCCCGGTGTCATTATCAAATCCCCGGGCTAGAGCGTCAACACCCAATGACCTATACTTTTGGGGAATTCGAAACACATGAAGGGATGCAAGGCATGTGGGAAAAGCGTGCATCCCCTTGGCATGCCAATCCCAGGTGTCATTATCAAACCTCCGGGCTGGAGCATTAATAGCCAATGACTTGCATCTTTGAGGAATATAGCATGAAGACCTGCATGGCGTTTGGTGCCCCTGGTATCCATAGCACGTTCGGCCAAAAAGTCAGCGTGGCATTTGGTGCCTTAAGGTAATCATAGCACGTATGGATAGTAATTGATTGAGGTACCGCGATATCTCTGGATTTGCATAGCGTGGGGAGAGTTAATTCCGCCACGGCATTTTTCGCCCAGTATTGGAGGTGCATAGCACGAGGAAGACCTGAGAGCCTTCGTGGCGTTTGTAGCCTCAAGATATATCTAGCACAGCGAGGGAGAATACCCTTGTGGCGTTGGCCATCCCATTTTGGATCATTAGAAGCATAGCACGGGGAAGGCCTGAGGTTTCCGTGGCATTTGAAGACTAAGGGTTTGCCTAGTATGGGAAAATTCTCATGGCATTGGCCACCCCATCGATCTGTAGCTCGGTTCTCCGAGACTTTGGACTATAAGGTTCAAAATTATTATTTTGGACAACATGGGGTAGAATGTTGTCTCAGACTCCCTTGTTGTTTCTTTTCGGTCAATACGGGGTACGTGATACGTCAACTCCGTGGTATTTGTCTTGTTTTTATTTTTGTATTTATTTTGATGGATGGCTTGGTGTGGGACGCCATTTACCAGTCTCCATAAAGATCACCGGAGGAAAAAAAATCTTCTCTCATGACTAAGTCTCGGTAAGAGGTTTGATGGCTCGGGGTTGCAATCATTCCGTCGAGGGCATAGTATGATTTGATGGCTCGGGGATGCATTCATTCCACCATGGCCATGGTGTGGTTATATTCTGGCTCGGGGTCAGGTTAAGTCCCACCGAGGCCTTATAATGTTTATTGGCATGAGGTCGGAGTTTCTCCCCCAAGGCCAAGTGTTGAAAGGCACAATAAGGGAGCATTCCATTGGGGCCAAGCAGTTGTGTTATGGCTCGGGGTCGGGTTACGTCCCATCGATGTCTTATTGTGTTTATGTTGGATAATATGACCCATAGCGTCACTATTTGTACATATCTTAGTGTTGTTGTACAAATTAACTATGTGACAAGGAAATTGCACTCTCATCATTTGTGATTAGATCACCTTAGATATATAAATGAAGAGAGGTCCATATGATTAGTTCCTGGATTGAGATGATATGAGACAGTATCAGTCCACGAGGATTAATCATTAAATATCCCTAGTCGTAGTATTATCGAGACTGGACATCGATAATGCGGAATAGGTTAGTATTGCACTTGTGGCGTTGTGTGAGGGCACAACAGCATAGTTCTCATATTTGGGTATTGGATACTCATGCAAGTGCGATAGGAGGTTGTGTTTCACCGATGGTACGGGAAACAGCTTCGCTCTGGATAGACCCCTCGGAATCCCATTGGTATTATGACTATGTGTCTATGGGAGTCCGACATCAGGGTAGGTGTGTATGGTCTTAACCTGAGACTTGCACCGCTAATGCTTACGACAATCAATACTTTAGTTTAGGTCGTCTAGGACTCTAACCGGTTCTGTTACGCCAATGCTGGGTATATTGAGAATCGTAGAGTATTAGGTGTAATGTTAAGACGGAAGTATCACTCCAGTCATAGTGGAGATGATGTCACACAGATACGGTATTAGTGCTCTTAAGTGCTGGCCAGCCATCGGGATATTATGACAAGGTCATGTATATCCGATTATAGGAGACTAGTTACCAGACATCCGACATGTGCTTCGGACGGGGCAGACACTTATCCAGCCCCAGCCCTAGCACATGACTATCCGATACTGGGCCGATATACACGATACTTGGTATACTACGCCTGATATAGATCTTAAATATTCTTAGATGAATATGACCGGAGAATTGGATAGACTTCGTGCTTTGCTAGAACCGATCTTGTCTCGTAAATCGGTAGAACGTAGTACTTGGTACGTACGTGATTCGGATACTCCGACGACCGTATTTACTGTCGAATTATCCGGGGATCTCATGGGTCGCTTCCCGATAATGCACCGATGACGCATAACTCGCACTCATTAATAATCTGGGATTATATAGAAGAAAGAGAAAATTATATTCTAGGATTAATTACGGATATATTTTATCTAGGATAAAATATCGTCTAGAGAGAGATAACGATTAATTTGGAATTAATCGATAAATTAATATATTCGATATATTAAAGAATTGGATTTCGACGCGGAATTGAAATTGGATTTTAATTCGGGCAAACGAATTAATTTAGAATTAATTCGTTAGCGACGTGAATAGTGAATTCGCTACGCGTAATCATTTAATTACGACGCAACGGAAAACTCGCTAATTGGGAATTAGCGACCCGAGCCCGAGTGTGATTGCGAGCGCATTCGTATTTCGAATTCGAGTGCGGCAACGCAAGTCACATCAAGCGTCAAAATCATTCGTCACATCAAGCGTCAAATCAAATGTCACTTTGAGTGATGTGATGATTGATTGATTGATTGATTGAAAGACTACATGTCACTTTGATAAAGTGAAATGAATATTGATGGTTTTAGGTGGAATAGTGTTGGTGGTTGAGAAAGCCATTTCCATTTGATTTTATTGATAAAAAAAATGGTAAATGCTTTGTATTTTCTTGGAAAAATATATAAGGTTTTTGGAAATCTTTTATCAATTATTACACATTTTCTCTCCACCATTTTTCTCTCTCACTTCTCACGCCCAAAAGGTTGTTTTCACTTCTTCTTCACAGCTCACTGCCGTGAGCCAAATGGGAAGCAATGAGGTGTTTTGTTGTTGCAAAAACACAAGTACTAGCACACTTACGAGACTTGCGAAGGTGTTAGGGAGGTTCACCCATGAGGCGGGATCCGTTCGACGAAGCTTGGAGCTTGACGAAGGACCATCTTCATGCCCAAAACAGTGAGGCAACATCACTGCAGTTCACGCCCTTGGCAGTGGGGTTTTTTTTCAAGTTTGTTGCTTGCCGCTCTCTCAACCGATCGATGTGAGTATTCCGCTACCTCCGTTGATGTGTTCACACATGATTTCATTGCTTGTATGATCTTGGGACCTAGATAAAACCTAACAATGGCATCAAGAGCCTTAGGTTCAAGCATGAAAAATGTAGGGCTTAAAATTGGGGAACTTTGTATTTGAGCATGATTTTATGAAATTGGATGATTTGAGCATGTTAAATGTTGTTGTATTGAAGTTTGGATTGGATCAATTTCAAGAAAATTATTTGGAATTAATTTCCCCAATTTATTCAGTTGGCCGAATGTGGATGAATTTTGGATTCTTGGAATTTTTGTTTTTGATTGTCATTGATGAGTTTGAATCATTAAGGAGAATGTTAATTTGAAACTAATTGGATTGGATTTGAATTGAACAAAAATCCCCAAAATTTTTCATGTGGCCGAATTGGATATTGCCCTAAATGTCTTGGTAATTTTTGATTTTGTGACATTGGATGTGTATGAAATCAATTGGGATGTGATTTAATGTCGATTGTGGGTTCGATTGGATTGAAACCGAATCGGACACAAAATCCCTCCTTGGCCGAGAGCTTTAAAGCAGGTAATGGGTTTGATTTTTCATTTGTATGTTGGACATGTGATGATGATTGAGTATGATTAATTGGACTAATTTAGTGTTTTGGAAATGTTGATTTAGTTGATTAATCATATAATGCACTTTAGGTAATTAAATTGCGGAATTGGATAATGTAAATTTAGTTATTTAGGCCTTAAATTGGATTTGGGCTTCTAATGTTTGTAATTGGGCTTATTGGGCTTGATTTTATCAAGATTGGTTTAGGCCAAATGGATTGGATCCAATTGGGCCCAAAACCAATACCATAAAGCCCAAATGCACTTATAAACCTTTAAAAGTTCAATTGGGCCTAATGGGCCTAAATTGATTTCTGGGGCTTATGGGGTTACTCCTTGATTGGGCTTTGGTTGTCGAAGCCCACGCCTTAAGAAATTAATTAAAGCCCATTAGACTTGAATTGAATTAACGTTGGACGTTAATCGGGCTTTGAGTCCCACGCGATTAAATTTGGAATTTAAGTCAAAAGGTTTATTAAATAAAGTGTAATATTTAATTTGGAATTGAATAGTGAATTAGTATTAAATACATGTTAAATTGGATTTAATGATGTAGTTTATTTAATTCATGAATTCGTACTTTGAGTACTTATTCGCAAAAACGAGTTTGACTCGAGCAAAATCAAATCGTTGTTTGAACATTGGATGATCACATAATTATCAGATTAATTAATTTGATTAGATTGATTGATAGCATGCTTTGTGTGTGAATACGTGGTTGTGATGAATGAATAATGTATATCGGATGGATATTAGTCGGGTGGGGCATTTTGGAAATTGTTGTAAATAAATTCGATTTATAAATTGGACCTGCGTGTCCAGCCTTATCACCTTTATTCTCTTTGTATTCTCTTCTCACCTATTCCCCTCAATGTAAATGAGGTTTCTTTAGAAGTGTAGTGTAACGGGTAGAAGTAATACAAGTGCTAGCTCAGTGAGAAAGGGAGAGATTTGATCTAGGATCAATGTAAAAGTATCCATCCGCATATCATTATTATTTTATTTTCATATCCGCTTTATTATGTATTTGAGAATGCATGTTTAAGGTGTATGATGATGAGACCTTAACAAAGATAATGAAATTGGTAGCCAATTTGCACGCGAAAAGCCCTCATCAAATCATGCGTCTTTTCCTTCCATTGAGTGATTCTTGCTCAAGATCCTAGATTGGCATGGCTTGTTGGCCAAAGTCAAGCCCTTGTCCGTCGAAGATGTGTTTGAATCACGAGGCTTTGTTCCATATTGGTGTCTTGTCCAAGTTGTGGTTTGTTGGCCAAAGTCAAGACCACTTCTTGTCCATCGACATTGATTACGAAGCTTCCATGGTCAATGGGTCCCGCGCTTGACTGGGATCACTAGGTTTGTTGTGCCAAAGCCAAGGCCTAGTGATTCAGAGGAAAAAGGGTAGGGTATATATTGGATATATAGGCATATATAAGATATATGTTTAGGACTTGGATGTCCACCTACTGGATCTAGGATTGGATTAGATCCAATTGATCTTAGAGATCTACCTAGTTAATTATCATACAATTTGTTGGCCAAAGTCAAGATTGTGTGATATTTAACGGGATCCTAGCCCACTAGGAAACACGGTTTCCCGAGACACTCGACAGAGGGTTAGAGGCTCGACCGAAAAATAGTGGGAGGCAAGAATGAATTTGCAATATTCGTTCAATTACTCGCCATACCGCGCTCAAACAAAATCACTCGTCATATATTAAAAGTATTTAGTTGGACTAATATTTAAATGTTGTTTTAAAACAGTTGGACTGTATTATAGTTGATTATATATAATTGATTATATTAATCAATATATTTGAATTAATTAATTTCAGGTTTACAGTTGATTTTATAATTGGATTATAGTAATCAATGTAATTGAGGTTAATTAATTTGGATTATATTGATTATATAGTTTGGACTATTATAATCATTATAATATATAGTACCATTAATCGTTGATTAAATAGTTGGACTATTGAAATCAAGAAAGAATTGAAAAGTTGGATATTTAAAATATAATCTGGGATTAAATGTTTAAATGATTTAATTTTAAAATTGGGAATAATAATAGGTTACTTTATTTGATAAAATAACTTATTATACCTTAAGCCCAAAATTAAGCAAAAAAAGTAGAGCATAAAATCTTTGGAAGATTTATGTGATGATGACTTTAATGCTTAATTTAATATACTTTTCATAAATCTAATTTTAGATTTAAGAAGTATTAAAATTGCAATTTATAATTCTTGGAGAATTAATTGACTATTCTAGATAGATAAAGTCAAAGTTTGCAATTGGGCATGTAGCACGAGTGCACATCGTTTCTATTCTAAAAACCAAGGCTTGGCCTAAGGGTTCCTAAAATATTGAAAAGGATAATTGACATATCCCAAAGTGACTACCATTGGATATGGCAGACACGAAGGAATTAACAAAGGGCAAGGCTCTTACTTTAAAAATGATTGTCAAAGTATATTCACTACTAGTATTGAAATTAGATTTTAAATACTTAGTGTGGTACATAAAATATATGTATTGATGTTCAGAATCTGCTTTGAGCAGGATACTGACTTCAAGCTGAGATTGCTCTGCGAATCGGAAACGGGACGAAAGTCGCTGTTTCGACCGTAGATACCTAAGTTTAGGAACTACCCTTCGGGTGTGTACTTAAATTAGGAACTGTTATAATGTAACTAGTTTGACTAGAGACATTATCTCTATATCAGTGTTTAATCCATTGTGGATAAACTTTATATTCTAGAACACTAAGTGTTTCATTATATAAAGATGATACTGAGATAAACACATTAGATGTGAATAACAGAATTTATATTTTGAATATAATTAAAATCTCAAACATATAAGACAAATAAATAGCTCAAATTGATTTGATCAAGTAGAGACTTATTTGTGGCATTGTTATCTGGGACAGAATTAAACAAGACTCGTATATCCGCACTTTTGAAGGTGGGTACTAGGACTGATTTGACTATTCAAATAAAGTCTACGAATCTAGTTTATTAGGTAAAGTACTAAAACACTATTTACTTGTAATAGTGAAAATGCCATCGATCTGTTAGCCCTATTCATGGTGAGTTAGTGGGCCCATATCTAGCTAGCTAGATGTGAACATGAATATTTCGTGACCTTAACGGATGTGGCATCACGTTATGGTTATGTGTTTCTTTTGAAGAACACAAATCGGAAACTCTTAGAGTTTCGAAACGAAGTAGACAACAGATCGACTATAGTATTATGCCGTCACGGTAAGACCGTAATGGAAAATACTTAACCAGTAAGTTTCAACATACATGAAAGAGTATAGTATTCTTTCATCATATGAGGACTCCTCCCAGACACGTCAGTTAGACGGTGTGTCCGAACGAAAACCGAATTTGTTGGACATGAAAGGTTTATCACGAGTCTCTCTGAGCTATCATTTCCTTCAACAGGATATGTATTAACAGTGCAAAACTTATTTAGAATAAGGTTCCATATAAATCTGTTTGACAGATATCATATAGGATATGAACAGGAAAGAAACAGGTTTCTCATTCCTAATAATTTGGGTATGCCAGCATAACGTTTGGATGATACCAAACTAAGACCTAAATTGGATAAGTGCCAAATATAGGTTATCCTAAGGGAAACCATAAGTATAGTACTTATATATCTCACAAGAAACAATATGATTGTTGCTCACCATGCGGTTTTCCTAAGAGGAACACCGATATGCAGTGGTCAGTGGGAGGATAGTGTATACTCGATGAAAAATCGGAGTAATACTATTCAAGGCACGAAGTCCTTAATGGAACTCAAATAGTTCATCAATGATGAATCTGTACCATTAATCTTCGAATACACAAGAACCGCGTAGATCGGAGAGAGTCAGAAAACAACCTGGGGTATGGGTTTCTGATCTCACCTCATGAAGATGTAAATCTTATGAAGGTATATCAATCGACTACGTACGAGGAAGTGATACAAGGTATCGACTCCCTATTATGGCAAAATGCATGAGTCTGAATGGATTCCATATATAAAAACTATTTTGGATAATAGGTGTTGTACGCAAGGCATTATGCCCTATTGGTACTGTAATCGTCTTCAAGGAAGACATACATGATGGAAATGGCAACAATACCAACGTACAAAGCTAGGCTTGTGACGAAAAGTATCGTTATCAGCATTATGTTAATAACGGTTCAACCTTTAATACCTGTTGCCATGGTAAATCCATTTGGATAATGCTTGCCTGAGATACTGAATATTTCATTTATGAAATGTGTCAGTTAAAGATCAAAATCGCTTTCCTGAAAAGGAAACCGTTGGAGGATGCTTACAAACATCTGACGATTTTGTATAACCGACAAACAAGGCTTGCGGGTTGTTCGATCCATGTTTGATTGAAGCAAGCATAAGGTTCTTGGAACTGTCGTTTTGAAATAATCATAATGGTTTTATGATTTGACTCAAAACGAAATGATTATTGTGTATATAAGGAGGTTAGTGGGAGAGCACTGACAGTGAAATTCCCATAAAGCAATTGGTGAAAGCTTGGCTTTCATAGAAATTCTCCGTAGAATTCTGGGGAGTAACAACCTTTATTCAAGGAATAAAGATCTACTGGGATAGATTTGGAGTTGTTAACACTCTCTGAGAAATTGTACATTTAAAATGTACTTGATATGGTGTCTTATTTACGCTTTGAGCATATGAGTCACAATCGGGTCAATCCAAGTGATAGTCACTGGATTGAAGTTAAGGACATCTGTTAGTATCTTAGAGAACTAAAGATGTTGTCTTAAACTATGGAGAAGAAGAACTTGAAGTGACTGGGATCACTGCTGCAAGTTTCCAAACAGTTAAATACTGCGGTACTATAAAGTTTGAATAACGGGACAGTGAGCTAGAAATCTTCCGAGCAAGATATTGTTGCCGAATAAACAACAAATGCGGATTATTGCTGCGGCTGAGGCAGCAATAGAAGCCATTTAGGTCGATAATAAATCTAATTAGATTAGATATAGTTCTGTTAGCAGCTGAGCTAGGCGTCAGCACAAGGCTAAAGAATTAAAGGTCTCATCGACGATCCATATATATACTTCTATATATCATCTGATCGTTCGGATCATACATCGTGGCGATGTGGTGATCGTTATAAATCGCGTCAGACGATAATCATGGAAATCCGTGACGAAAACTTTCCTCAGCAATTTGAACGAACCGTACATAGTTCGGGTGTTCGACATTTGAGTGACTGGCTATGGCCAAGTGGGAGATTGCTGGATAATATGACCCATAGCGTCACTATTTGTACATATCATAGTGTTGTTGTACAAATTAACTTGGGACAAGGAAATTGCACTCTCATCATTTGTGATTAGATCACCTTAGATATATAAATGAAGAGAGGTCCATATGATTAGTTCCTGGATTGAGATGATATGAGACAGTATCAGTCCACGAAGGATTAATCATTAAATATCCATAGTTGTAGTATTATCGAGACTGGACATCGATAATGCGGAATAGGCTAGTATTGCACTTGTGCGTGTTGTGAGGGCACACAGCATAGTTCTCATATATTGGTATTGGATACTCATGCAAGTGCGATAGAGGTTGTGTTTCACCGATGGTACGGGAAACAGCTTCGCTCTGGATAGACCCCTCGGAATCCCATTGGTATTATGACTATGTGTCTATGGGAGTCCGACATCAGGGTAGGTGTGTATGGTCTTAACCTGAGACTTGCACCGCTAATGCTTACGACATCATTACTTTAGTTGAGGTCGTCTAGGACTCTAACGGTTATGTGTACGCCAATGCTGGGTATATTGAGAATCGTAGAGTATTGGGGTGTAATGTCAAGACGGAAGTATCACTCCAGTCTAGTGGAGATGATGTCACGCAGGATACGGTATTAGTGCTCTTAAGTCTGGCCAGCCATCGGGATATTATGACAATGTCATGTATATCCGATTATAGAGACTAGTTACAGACATCCGACATGTGCTTGGATGGGGCAGACACTTATCCAGCCCCAGCCCTAGCACGTGACTATCCGATACTGGGCCGATATACACGATACTTGGTATACTACGCCTGATATAGATCTTAAATTGCTAGATGAATATGACCGGAGAATTGGATAGACTTCGTGCTTTGCTAGAGCCGATCTTGTCTCGTAAATCGTTAGAACGTAGTACTTGGTACGTACGTGATTCGGATACTCCGACACCGGATTTACTGCGAATTATCCGGGGATCTCATGGGTCGCTTCCGATAATGCACCGATGACGCTAAACTCGCACTCATAATAATCTGGGATTATATAGAAGAAAGAGAAATTAATCTAGGGATTAATTACTGAGAATTTTATCTAGGATAAAATATCGTCTAGAGAGAGAGATACGATTAATTTGGAATTAATCGATAAATTAATATATTCGATATATTAAATGAAATTAGATTTCGACGCGGAATTGAAATGGATTTTAATTCGGGCAAACGAATTAATTTAGATTAATTCGTTAGCGACGTGAATAGTGAATTCACTAGGGTAATATTTAAATTACGACGCAACGGAAAACTCGCTAATTGGGGAATAGCGAACCCGAGCAAGGAGTGTGATGTGTGATTAGAGCGCATTCGTATTTCGAATTCGAGTGCGGCAACGCAAGTCACATCAAGGTCAAATCATTCGTCACATCAAGCGTCAAATGAAATGTCACTTGAGTGATGTGATTGATTGATGTGATTGATGATGAAAGACTACATGTCATTGATAAAGTGAAATGAATAGTTGATGGTTTTAGGTGTGGAATGTGTGGTGGTTGAAAAAGCCATTCCATTTGATTTTATTGATAAATAAAATGGGAAATGCTTGGATTTCTGGAAAATATTAAAGGTTTTTGGAAAATCTTTTATCAATTATTACACATTTTCTTCACCATTTTTCTCTCTCAATTCTCACGCCCAAAAGGGTGTTTCACTTCTTCTTCACAGATCACTGTCGTGAGCCAAATGGGAAGCAATGAGTGGTTTGTTGCAAAACACCAATGCTTAGCACACTTACGAGACTGCGAAGGTGTTAGGGAGGTTCACCCATGAGGCGGGATCGTTCGAAGAAGCTTGGAGCTTTGACGAGGACCATCTTCACGCCCAAAATAGTGAGCAACATCACTGCAGTTCACGCCCTTGGCAGTGGGGTTTTTCAAGTTTTGTGCTGCGCGTCTCCAACGATACGTGCGTGTGAGTATTCCGCTACCTCGTTGATGTGTTCACACATGATTTCATTGCTTGTATGATATTGGGACTAGATAAAAAACCTAACAGTTTAGGCATGGGATCGAAGTTTCTCCCTCATAACCAAATGTTGAATGGAACAAAGAGGGAGAATTCCCTTGTGGCTAAGGAGTTGTGTTTTTGCTCGGGGTCGGTTTACATCCCACCGATGCCTTATTGTGATTATTGGCATGATGTCGGAGTTTCTCCCCTATGGCCAAGTGAGTGGCACAAGGAAGAAGCATTCCCTTGTGGCCAAGTACTAATTTTTGCTCAAGGTCGGGTTACATCCCAATAAGGTCTTATTGTGTTAATTGGCATGAGGTCAGAGTTTCTCCCCCATGGCCAAGTTTTGAATGGCACAAGGAAGAAGCATTCCTTTATGGCCAAGCAGTCATTTCGGCTCGGGGTAGGGCTAGTCCCACTGAGGCCTTATTGTGTACATTGGCATGAGGTTGGATTTTCTCCCCCATGGCTAGGTGTTAGATGGCCCGGGATGGGGACGACTGACCGGCGTAAACACACACGTATAACGCAAGCGTACGTATCGTTCAAGTAGTATAAAAAGTATCGATCCCACGAGGACTTAATACCTAAACTATTAATTTTATGAGGTCAAATGATTACTAGTATCTAACAGGTTGTTTGATTGATTTGAAATGGCGACGATTCTAAATTTAAAGACAAGTAAAGAAAATTGTTCGAAAGTAAGTTTTAAGAAAATTCAATATTAAAAACTATCTAGGGTTGTGAATCTTTTCAATATTATTTAAAGATGAAGTGGTTATCCTATAGCTGGGTAATATATTGATTTATTAACCTGGAACACTAAATTATGTGAAAGCCTCTGTCGATGGTCAGACACAAATACCAGTTTAACCCAATTGAACCATATGTCTATGTCAACCAAATTATCTAGATTCATTAAGATTAAGTTCCAATTATGGCTACCCCCGCCCGACAGGTATATATCTATCCTGTAAGGAAAATCTTTAAAGGGTTATCTATCCTCAAGGAAGATCGTGGGCTATTGAGTCTAAGGTCTCAAACTTAAAATCCCTATGTCTAGTTCATTTTAAGTTTACCTAATCAATTTTATTAATGGCCAGTTAATAAAAAGCATTAAGATTAAGACTCAATAAATAAATCTTTATATTACCCAAACTATAATCTAACCCTTATAAACCAGTGATATTGAAATTCATCACAACCCTAGATAACTAACTTAGTTATGACACATGGCTAGGGCTAGTAAAAACTTAAAAGTAAAAGCCATAAAGTAAAAATGCGAAATAGTAAATGCGGTAAAGTAAATACTGAAAAGTAAATAACAATAAAATAAAATGCTAAGGTAAAAGGAATTACTTTTACTATTTACTATTTTAGATATCTCCCATAAAATAATATATAAACTTGTGATAATATTACCAACCAGCCATATAGGCGGTAACCTGATTAATTCAAATTAAGTCCGACCAGCCATAAAGGCGGTATGATTTGTCCATGAACCTGCCATATAGGCGGTAAGAAAATTTAATTATCAACCAGCCATATAGGCGGTATCCTGGATTAGTCAGGTTTAAACCAATTTAAATTTAATAGCCAACCGACCAATATGGCGGTATCCTTATTAAGTCAAATTTTAAATAGTAAATATATTATATTTAAGGGAGATTAATCTAAATAGTAACAGTAAAAGAATTACCTTTCACCTTAGCAAGGAGAAGTTTCATCAATAGTAAAACTGAAACAGTAAAAACAAGATAAATTACTATTACTATTACAGAAAGTAATTACTATTACAGAATGTAATTAAAAATAATTAAAACTTAAATTAAAAGAATTAGAGAGAGAGAAACTCCCTATTTACATCAAAGAAATGAGAGAGAATGGTGCAACTAAAACTGAAATCTCGAGCTCAATTTATAGACAATTTTGGCCAGCGTCGCGACGCTGAAAATGCACTAGCGTCGCGACGCTAGCAACAGTTTCTGGAGTCCACGCGTACGTTGACCACGCGGCTGTCGGCACAATAATTGGTGACATGTGTCACGCTCTGTTGGCTGGCGATGCGGTCCAATGAAATCGTGCCACGTGTAATCTTGTGATTGGGTGTAAATTCGGTCTAATAGAATGGTGACACGGTGGCATGCTCTGATTCGTTGATTATTCGGTCCAATAGAGAGGCGACACGTGGCACGCGGTTTGGGTGGTCCAATGAGGTGATGACACGTGGCATGAGGCGCATGTTAGCAAGGGCGGCGCACGTTAGCAAGACGGCGCACGTTAGCAAGTCCAACCTATCCGATTTTGACACGTGGAGACGGCGCATGTTAGCACATTCGGCGCATCCTGGGCGTCGCGACGCGGGAGTATTGGCGTCGACGCGCGAAAGACCAAAATATCCCTGTTGACGCTTTTTTTGTCCGTTTTTGCCCCAAATTCCTCCAGTGCTTTCCAAACTTTATTTATCTGCAAAATAACAACAAAACACATCAAAACGTTCATAAAACTCGAGAAACAATACAAAACATTAGGCTAAATGAGTGGGAATAAGTGATATAATACCACTCATCACACCCCCAAACCTAACATTTTGCTAGTCCTCGAGCAAAACATAAAATAAAATAACATAAAGAAAAAAAATTAACTAAGCCACTTTCGTAGGGATCACGTTGCATTTAGCGTATGCAACAAGCCTTTAAACCCCTAGGTGTCCCTAGTGGACGAGTTGTAGTCTCGTGAGGGCTTACAGCAATGATACCCACAAACATTTTTACAAAAGTAAAAAGTAGTTAAAACTAATGCACACAAAAGCAAAAAGACAAGAGAAAAGAGAATAAAGAAGTTAGTGACTAATCAGGTGAAACTTCTACTCCAAGTTATTAGTTGTTTGTTTCTTTCTAAATTACCGAATAAGTAAATTCTCCGATTATATTTACCATTCTCCATATACACAGCCAACAAAATATTAATCAACTCATTTTTGCCCACAACAGTCATAAGTGCAGTTGATAAGAGAGTAATATTTTTGTCCTAAAGTTCTATCAGATTTCACACCTTTTTGTAGCAATGGAATAATTTTTCTGATTTTTCTTTGATTTTTTTTTTTTTATTTATATACAATACCTTCCATCTATGTAGCGAGTGTTGGGTCGGTGGCTCCCAAACCAGTTGGCTTTAGGGCACCGGTGTTAAGACACCCCTACGGACTTAATTACCCAGACTTCAGATATAAATATATTTTTTGCAGCATCTTCGATCCATGTAACGAGCTTTGGGCCAGTGACTCCCAAACCAGTTGGTTTTAGGGCACTAGGTGTTAAAACACCCTTACAGACTTAATAACTCGGATCTCTGACGTTTTTTTTTTTTTTTTTTTTTTTTTACTCCATCACTTTTTGAGATGCTTCCTCCAATTAAACTAGAGCACTGAATATTACAAACTTTTCAATTTAGCTCATGTCCGTATGTTACTATGCATGTTGATAATACCTGCCAACTGAGCATATGAAGGTCCATTTTAGTCAGTGTTAAGGAGAATTTACAAATTAAATAATTTAAAATGAAATAAACAAAAATTAACTTGTTTCGAAATAAATGGTTTGAGATACGTCTCAGGAGTGGAAACTCCTTACTCAGCTATCTCTACCAATTTCACATTTTTAGTCAAAACACAAAAACGCAAAATATTTTTGTAATTTTTGAAAATTTTTCAATTTTTTTTGTATTTTTCGAAAAATTTTGGACTAAAAATAAAAACAACACACAAACTAAAAACAAGGTACTGATCAACTAATTCCCTCCCCCAAACCTAAATGAGACATTGTCCCCAATGTCTTAAACAGTAAAAAGAGAGTTAAGAAGGTCGTACCTGGTTAGCTGAAATTCTACAGGAAATTAAAGGTTAAGATCCAGATTAATCCTATGCCTCTTACCACGATCGTCCTCAGACCAATTTATCTTTGAAAGAATAGGGTCAACTCGTGGTTCATAGGCTATGAGTTGGTCTATTAGATTCGGAGCAGTTCTGGCAGTAAAGAGGAGTTCTTTTAAAGGTTTCGACACGAACCCATTTCTCCGAGCATCATCAAGAAACACACAAAGAAAATCATAAAATCCATCAACGTTGAGCAGTCCAATTGGTTTCTGGTGTATGTTCAGGTTCGCCCAAGATAACACAATAAAAATTTCCTCCAATGTACCCAAGCCACCTGGCAAAGCAATAAAAGCATCAGCACGGTTAATCATTTCCACTAGTCGTTCAGACATACCTGGCACAATCAGTTCCTCTCCGTTTGATGGTTCAATAAGATTTGCCTCTGCCAAAGGTTTTGGGATGATTCCCAAAACGTGACTGCCTCCTTCCTGTACAGCCTTTGAAACGATCCCCATAAGTCCAAGATTTCCTCCGCCATATATCAAGTGCATATTCCTCGCAGCTAAGACTCGACCCAATTCCTGTGCTGCTTCTATGTATTGTGGCTTAGTACCAACACTACTACCGCAAAACACACAGATGTTTTCAACTCGTCTTCTTGAAGTGGCTTCCATTTTTTATGTATTTCTTTCTCAACTCTGGATGCCTTCAAAAGTGCAATGACGGGTTGAATTTATAGTACCTGAAAAGGGTGAGTAAAAATAGCACAAGTATCTTCCAGAGGACGATTAGTAGCGAATAATATCGTGATAGTCAAAAAGGTCTGGATCCTGTCGGAGAAAATAAAAGAAAAAACAAAAACAAATTACAATTATTAAGAAAAGACAAAGAGATATAATATTTACAAGAAAAGTAAGGCTTGATTGACGTCTATGCGTCAGGGACAAGCTTCCCATCCAATTTTCTTATAAATTGGCAAACAGGGTCTTTTTGAGTCAGATTCCCAAGACTTAACAGTTGTCTTTCTTTTTGAAATTGTGTATGTAATTTGCGAAGGCTATGTGAACATATCCACTGGGATGCGTCTCAAGAGTTGAAGATATATCATCTAAAGACTCCTTACTCAAGCCATCCCTAATGAATTTAATTTTGTCTTCGCGATTATCAGACACCATTCCTAAAGAACGACAACGAGTATTGCAATTCCATCGTGCACATTTGTAACAAACACCCATTTGCTTAGCTCTACGTTTCTTTGCATAGGTGCTTCTTCCAAAACCAGGCAGATGTGAAATAAAAGAGTCAGAAGACTCACCTGCCAATCGGACTCGTGCTTCAATTACCCAACGAATATCATTAGGAACACCGTGAATTGTTAGTAACCTCATCCGTTCCAAGCGAGCTTTGTAGACTTTCATCAGAGATTTTTGAGGGAGAGAAGGAAATTGCTTGTGAAGATTTGCGAGAGCTTCTTCCATCTTGAAATGACTTAATCTGCAAAAACTAAACACACAAATTAAATCACACCAAATCACAATATATACACAAATTGCATGGGTTGCCTCCCTGCGAGCGCTAAGTTTAGAGTCGTCAGCTAGACTTGACTTCTCGAACGTTAAGCTGGATCTGAAAGTGTGACACTTTCTTTTTGTCGCTCAAATGATTCTCCCCAGTAGTGTTTGACACGCTGACTGTTAACCTTGAATGTGTTGTTGGTATTGGGATCCAGTAACTCAACAGCTCCATAAGGTAAAACCTGAGTGATCACAAATGGTCCTGACCACCTAGATTTCAACTTTCCAGGAAAAAGTTTCAACCTCGAGTTGTACAACAACACCTGCTGCCTTGGTTCCAACTGTCTGTGAACTATTTTTCGGTCATGCCATTTCTTGGTCTTTTCCTTGTACAATTTGGCATTCTCATAAGCCTGTAGGCGAAATTCCTCCAATTCGTTGAGTTGGTGAAGTCTTTTCTCTCCTGCAGCTTGTGAATCAAAATTCAACTTCTTCAGTGCCCAGTACGCCTTGTGCTCAAGCTCAACTGGCAGATGGCACGCTTTCCCAAACACCAATCGATATGGAGACATACCAATGGGTGTCTTGTAAGCTGTCCTGTAGGCCCATAATGCATCATCTAGTTTTGTTGACCAGTCCCTCCTTGTTGATCCAACGGTTCTTTCTAGGATTCTTTTGATTTCCCTGTTTGAAACCTCAACCTGTCCATTTGACTGTGGATGGTAAGCTGTGGCAACCTTGTGAGTAACTCCGTATTTGGATAGGAGTGCATCGAAATATCTGTTGCAGAAATGTGAGCCACCATCGCTGATGATTGCACGAGGTGTTCCGAATCGAGTGAAAATGTTCTTTTTAAGGAATTTGATCACCACTTTTGAATCATTGGATGGCAGTGCAATTGCTTCGACCCATTTGGAGACGTAGTCTACAGCAACCAGGATGTACAGGTTTCCGAATGATGGAACAAAGGGTCCCATGAAATCAATACCCCACACATCGAATATTTCCACTTCTAGAATGTTTTGCAACGGTCCTTCATTTCTCCTCGAAATATTCCCTGTTCTCTGGCACCTGTCACATTGAAAAGCAAAAAGATAAGCATCTTTAAAAAGAGTGGGCCAGAACAAACCTGATTGAAGAACTTTTGCTGCAGTTTTATTTCCGCTGAAGTGTCCGCCATATGGTGATGAATGACAGTGCTGCAAAACACTGTTGATTTCCTCTGTGGAACACACCGTCTCAATAATTGATCAGCACACGTTTGAACAGGTACGGTTCATCCCAGACATAGTGCTTGACTTCTTTGAAGAACTTTTTCCGTTGCTGAGTTGTCCATTCCAACGGCCATTTTCCTGACACAATGTAGTTGACATAGTCAGCATACCAAGGGACTTCCTGTTGTTTCATGGCAAACAGCTGTTCATCTGGAAAAGTTTCTTTGATTGACAGATTTTTGTCAGCTGTTTCTCCATTCTCGAGCCTCGATAGATGATCTGCCACCTGATTCTCTGTTCCTTTCCTGTCTCTGATCTCCACGTCGAATTCTTGCAGAAGAAGTATCCAACGGATCAATCTGGGTTTGGCATCTTTCTTTGTGATCAGATATTTGATTGCTGAATGATCTGTGTAGACCACCACTTTGGGACCCAGCAGATAGGAGCGGAATTTGTCAAAAGCGTACACAACTGCGAGCAACTCCTTTTCAGTGGTTGTGTAGTTGAGTTGAGCTTCATTCAGAGTTCTGCTGGAGTAGTAAATGGTGTGGAAAATCTTTGCTTTGCGTTGTCCCAAAACTGCACCTACAGCAAAATCACTAGCATCGCACATCACTTCAAATGGAAGGGTCCAGTCTGGTGCTACAATGATGGGGGCAGAAATCAGCTTCTGTTTTTAAGATCTCAAAAGCTTCCTGGCATTCTTTGGTGAAGTTGAAAGGCACATCCTTCTCCAGAAGATTGCAAAGAGGTTTTGCAATCTTGGAAAAATCTTTGATAAATCTCCTGTAAAAAACCTGCATGTCCGAGAAAGCTCCGAATCCCTTTGACAGATGTTGGTGGAGGTAGTTTTTCAATTGTCTCTATCTTTGCTTTGTCTACCTCCCCCTTTTGTGAGATCCGGTGTCCAAGAACAATGCCCTCATGTACCATGAAATGACATTTCTCCCAATTGAGCACCAAGTTTGTATCTTCGCACCTTTGTAACACCTGTTCCAAATTTTGCAAACAATGATCAAAAGAATCTCCAAATACAGAAAAGTCATCCATGAAAACCTCCATACTCTGCTCCAGCATGTCTGAGAATATGGCCATCATGCAACGCTGAAAAGTGGCGGGGGCATTACATAATCCAAATGGCATCCTGCGGAAAGCAAAAGTACCATAAGGACATGTAAATGTGGTTTTCTCCTGATCTTCTGGGGCGATGGCAATCTGATTGTATCCTGAATATCCGTCAAGAAAGCAATAGAATTCATGTCCGCCAATCTGTCTAACATCTGGTCAATGAATGGTAGCGGAAAATGGTCCTTTCTCGTGGCTTTGTTCAGCTTCCTGTAATCCATGCATACTCTCCATCCAGTCACCGTTCTTGTTGGAATTAGCTCATTCTTTTCATTGGTAACCACAGTAGTTCCTCCTTTCTTTGGTACACACTGCATAGGACTCACCCAACTACTATCTGAAATTGGGTAAATGATGCCAGCATCCAACCATTTGATTATTTCTTTCTTCACGACTTCCTTCATGATTGGATTAAGTCTCCGTTGATGCTCCACTGTGGGTTTGTACTCATCGTTCATCAGAATCTTGTGCATGCAAAATGATGGACTAATGCCTCGAATGTCTGCTATAGTCCAGCCAATGGCTCTTTTGTGTTCTCGTAATACTCTCAGTAGCTTTTCTTCCTGTTCCAATGTTAGTGAAGAAGAAATAATAACAGGTAATTCAGAAGTGTTTCCAAGAAATGCATACCTGAGATGGCTCGGAAGTAACTTCAGCTCCAGCTGTGGTGGTTCTTCAATCGAAGGCTTGATTCGATCTTTCTTGGGCAGTTCCAAGCTTTCAACTGGTGGTGTCGCTTTGAATCGGAATGGTTTGTCAAGGTAGTTGATATATTCCAGGATTTCAGCATCTAGCTCACTGTCAGTCATGTTGGTGATGCAAGCTTCAAGTGTATCTGTGGATTTGGCTCAGTATTTTGAACGATACTTTCAACAAACATCAACTCTGAAGCATTCTTCTTCCTTTTCATCACTTGGGAATTTCATGGCTTTGAAAACATTAAAGGTCACTTCTTGGTCCTGCACTTTCATGGTTAGTTCTCCTTTTTGCACATCAATCACAGTTTTACCTGTAGCCAGGAATGGTCTACCAAGAATGATAGGTATTTCTTTGTCTTCTTCCATGTCAAGGATGATGAAATCTGCTGGGAGAATTAGTTTGTCTACTTTCACCAGCACATCTTCAACAACACCTCTTGGAAATGCAAGTGTTCGGTCAGCAAGTTGCAATGAAACTGAGGTAGGCATTGCTTCTCCAATCTGCAGTTTCCTGTAAATAGAAAAAGGCATCAAGTTAACACTGGCTCCTAAATCACATAAAGCCTTACCGATGTAATGTTCTCCAATGGTGCATGGAACTGTGAAACTGCCAGGATCTTTCAACTTCGGGGGAAGTTTCCTCTGAATAATGGCGCTGCATTCTTCCGTTAATGCTACTGTTTCGTAGTCTCCCAATCTCCGTTTTTCGTGAAAGAATATATTTCATGAATTTGACATAGCTGGGCATTTCTTCCAAGGCTTCTGCAAATGCAATGTTGATATGCAGCTTTTTGAATACCTCCAAGAAACGAGCAAACTGCTTGTCTAGTTTGTTTTTCTGAAGTCGCTGAGGAAAAGGTGGAGGTGGAATGATCTCATCTTTTTCTTTTTCCTTTGCTTCTTTTCCCTCCATCTGTGGAACTGCATCTTTTGGAATTTCCTCAATTGTTGCCTTGATCCCTACATCTTTGTTGATCTCAGTACCGCTTTTCAAAGTAATGGCTTGAATTTGCTCTTTCCTCGGTTCCTTGGATTTGGTTCTGTGTTGCTGGGAAGATTTCCTGGTGGTCTGTAACTCTGAGCATTGGCCAGTTGGCCGATTTGATTCTCCAGTGCTTTAATAGAAGCTGATTGGCTCTGAATCATAGCATCGTACTTTTTTAACTGAGCCAGCACTTCTGCTATTCCTGGTTCATTTGTCTGCTCCTGGCTTTTGTTTGTTGCTGAAATCCAGGTGGTGGATAGTTGTTGTTCTGTGGAATCCAGGTGGTGGATTGTTCTTTTGCCCTGAATTGTTACTCCATGAAAAATTAGGATGATTCCTCCACCCTGGGTTGTAGGTGTTGGAATATGGATTGTTCCCCTGTCTGTTGAAATTATTGACATAATTCACCGTCTCTTCAAGTTGGTTTGGTTCCGGTGCTCGTCCATATGGTGAACTTGTGGATCCAGTGGTAAAAGTCTCCATGAATTTGCATATCTGATCCAGCTTGGTATTGACTGCTGTATTGACTCCACTTTCATAAATTCCTGCAATTCTTTGGATCATGCTCCTTTCTGTTGGCCACAAAGAATTGTTGTTGGCCATTTCTTCAATTAGGTCCAGGCTTGATCTTCTCCTTTTGCCATCAGGGCTCCTCCAGCAGCAGCATCGATTGTGGTTCTCATTATTCCAGAAAGTCCATTATAGAAAGTTTGGACTTGAAGCCATTTTGGAATCTCATGATGAGGACATTTCCGGAGCAAATCTTTGTACCTTTCCCAAGCTTCATAGAGAGTTTCCGAGTCTTGTTGTACAAAGGATGTGATGTCATTTCTCAGTTTTCCAGTTCTGGCTGGTGGAAAGTACTTTGCAAGAAATTTGGTGGCTAAAATGTTCCAAGTTGTGATGGAACCTGCTGGTAGTGAATGTAGCCAAGCTTTAGCTCTGTCCTTCAAGGAGTATGGGAAAACACGCAGTCTCATTGCTTCTTCAGCCTCTCGGTTGTAATTGAAAGTGCCGCAAACTTCCAGGAAGTTGCTGATGTGGGTATTAGGGTCTTCAATTGCATTTCCTCCAAACTGAACTGACTGCTGAATCATCTGAATGCATGTTTTGATGTCACCCGCATTTGCTGGTAAGGGAGGAAGTACAATACAAGAAATGAGTCTGTCAACCACCGGAATGGTTCTGTCTCGAATGGGAATTGGTGGTGCAACATTCAAAGGTTCAGGTTCCATGTTGACTAAAGCTTCTTGGCCTTCTCGCCGTTCCCTTCTCAACTGTCTGATGGTTCTTTCAATTTCCGGGTCAAGCGGTCGAAGTTCAAAGCTTCTGGTTCGTCTCATGAAGTTTCTGAGAACCTGAAACACAAGAAAATAAAAACAATAAGTAAAAAGAAAATTAGATACAAGTAAAGTATCTAACCTTAAAACTAATAGTGAAAGATAAATAAGTCCCCGGCAACGGCGCCAAAAACTTGACCGGCGTAAACACACACGTATAACGCAAGCGTACGTATCGTTCAAGTAGTATAAAAAGTATCGATCCCACGAGGACTTAATACCTAAGCTATTAATTTTATGAGGTCAAATGATTACTAGTATCTAACAGGTTGTTTGATTGATTTGAAATGGCGACGATTCTAAATTTAAAGACAAGTAAATAAAATTGTTCGAAAGTAAGTTTTAAGAAAATTCAATATTAAAAACTATCTAGGGTTGTGAATCTTTTCAATATTATTTAAAGATGAAGTGGTTATCCTATAGCTGGGTAATATATTGATTTATTAACCTGGAACACTAAATTATGTGAAAGCCTCTGTCGATGGTCAGACACAAATACCAGTTTAACCCAATTGAACCATATGTCTATGTCAACCAAATTATCTAGATTCATTAAGTTTAAGTTCCAATTATGGCTACCCCCGCCCGACAGGTATATATCTATCCTGTAAGGAAATCTATTAAAGGGTTATCTATCCTCAAGGAAGATCGTGGGCTATTGAGTCTAAGGTCTCAAACTTAAAATCCCTATGTCTAGTTCATTTTAAGTTTACCTAATCAATTTTATTAATGGCCAGTTAATAAAAAGTATTAAGATTAAGACTCAATAAATAAATCTTTATATTACCCAAACTATAATCTAACCCTTATAAACCGGTGATATTGAAATTCATCACAACCCTAGATAACTAACTTAGTTATGACACATGGCTAGGGCTAGTAAAAACTTAAAAGTAAAAGCCATAAAGTAAAAATGCGAAAAGTAAATGCGGTAAAGTAAATACTGAAAAGTAAATAACAATAAAATAAAATGCTAAGGTAAAAGGAATTACTTTTACTATTTACTATTTTAATATCTCCCATAAAATAATATATAAACTTGTGATAATATTACCAACCAGCCATATAGGCGGTAACCTGATTAATTCAAATTAAGTCCGACCAGCCATAAAGGCGGTATGATTTGTCCATGAACCTGCCATATAGGCGGTAAGAAAATTTAATTATCAACCAGCCATATAGGCGGTATCCTGGATTAGTCAGGTTTAAACCAATTTAAATTTAATAGCCAACCGACCAATATGGCGGTATCCTTATTAAGTCAAATTTTAAATAGTAAATATATTATATTTAAGGGAGATTAATCTAAATAGTAACAGTAAAAGAATTACCTTTCACCTTAGCAAGGAGAAGTTACCTCATCATGGTTGAATAGTAAAACTGAAACAGTAAAAAAAAGATAAATTACTATTACTATTACAGAAAAAGTAATTACTATTACAGAATGTAATTAAAATTAATTACAAAACTTAAATTAAAAGAAATTAGAGAGAGAAACTCCCATTTACATCAAAGAAATGAGAGAGAATGGTGCAACTAAAACTGAAATCTCGAGCTCAATTTATAGACAATTTTTGGGTCAGCGTCGCGACGCTGAAAATGCACTAGCGTCGCGACGCTAGCAACAGTTTCTGGAGTCCACGCGTACGTTGACCACGCGGCTGTCGGCACAATAATTGGTGACATGTGTCACGCTCTGGTTGGCTGGCGATGCGGTCCAATGAAATCGTGCCACGTGTAATCTTGTGATTGGGTGTAAATTCGGTCTAATAGAATGGTGACACGTGGCATGCTCTGATTCGTTGATTATTCGGTCCAATAGAGAGGCGACACGTGGCACGCGGTTTGGGTGGTCCAATGAGGTGATGACACGTGGCAGACGGCGCATGTTAGCAAGGGCGGCGCATGTTAGCAAGATCCGGCGCACGTTAGCAAGTCCAACCTATCCGATTTTGACACGTGGCAGACGGCGCATGTTAGCACATTCGGCGCATCCTGGGCGTCGCGACGCGGAGTTTGGCGTCGCGACGCGCTAAAGACCAAAATATCCCTGTTGACGCATTTTTGTCCGTTTTGCCCCAAATTGCCTCCAGTGCTTTCCAAACTTTATTTATCTGCAAAATAACAACAAAACACATCAAAACGTTCATAAAACTCGAAAAACAATACAAAACAATAAAATAGGTAAATGAGGGAATAAGTGATGTAATTACCACTCATCAACGACCCCTTATAGCAAGATGGTTGCACAGATCGGCTCTGATGTGCCCAATAGAGCTTCTTTTCAATTGAAGAATAAGTCTGGAGGATGGTTTGTGTGTTGTCTTGTAAATCTCGATCTGGGAGGTACCGGCGGGATAACATACTAACCCATAAAGCCATCTTACTACTAAATATAATGATAATAATACATTTTTCTCGTTTTGACTTATACTTTTATGGACCATAGCCCAAAATCGAAAACACTGAAAACAACCAATATTAATTATTGTACTAGATAACAATGATTTTACAATGACTACTCACATCAAAACTGATGCAAGACTCATATTTGACTAAGACTGGACTTTCACCCAAACTCTGACCCATACTGGTGGACTCCATCCCTAGTGATTGCATCAGTATTCGTACTTCTAAGCTTGTCCTTTGAGGAGCCTGTAAGATACAAAAATTGGAGTGGGGGTTAGACCGTTATACGATCTAAGTGAGTGGACGAAAATTGAAAACCGATGTAAAAAACTTTTGGCTTCAAAACCATAGTACCAAAACATTTTTGTATGAAAACTTTGTCTCTAAAAACTTTGTCTTTCTGAAAACTACTTTTGATATACTGGTTTCTAAAAATGTTTCTAAAATATGGTTTCTGAAAACTGTTTCTAAAATCTGGTTTCTGAGCTGATCTGTATCTGAAAAACCTTGACGTATGAGAGGAGTAGATATCGCCGTACGCCTAACTGTAGCCAGCAGTGCAAACCCATGACTTTGGGGCGTTACGTATCGCCGTCCCCCAAATCATGACACTATTGTATTTGAAACTGGTGGTATTGGGGCGTTATGTATCGCCGTCCCTCAAGCCACAAACTAGAACTGGGGGTGCAGATCTATGCTACCACCCAAACTCTGAAACTAGGCTCTAGGGGCGTTACATATCGTCGTCCCCTAGCCCTGCTCTAGGATCTGAGGGCGTTAGGTATCGCCATCCCCCCAAGTCCTCTACATGTGCACGTGTCCTATGTATCTGTCAATTCCAACTGTATCTCAAGTTACATATTGGGGTGAGTTTTTCCCTCATGCCCCGAAAATCATAGAAACTCATACCTTGAATCTCAAAATTGAACAAAATATTTTCTGGAAAACAGTTTCTTTCTCAAATATAACTTGTATAAATTAATTGTACATAAATTCTTCCAACGCCCTAAACCATGAAAATATAAATCTGAAACAATGATATTGAAATAAAAATCAGTTTAAAGGAAAAGTGTCCACTCACTGTTTTGGAATCTGGCTGGCATTACACGCTCGCTGAAGGAATTCTGGTTCCTGCGATAATCTAAAACTGACAATCTTGGTTAGAACTGGGATGGGATACATATTCCGCAATAAACTAAATTCGTTTACCCAAATACTTATGTCATGAGGTACTTTATAATTACGGACTGATACGAGACTCATAGGGCGGCCTCTAACACGCTGGGGGTGGAACTGGAATGGTTAAAAATCAATTCTGCCCAATTTCTGTCTTCGCGTCGCGACGCCGGAAGAAGCTCGCGTCGCGACGCGAGTCAACTTAAAGCTCTTCTGAATTTCCACACGCGTCGCGACGCGTGATTCTTCCTGCGTCGCGACGCAGAATTGACTGCCCAATTTTCTACATCTTTTTTCTTTATGCGATTTGTCTCCCCAAGAATATCCTTAATACTTCCATAACACTTCCAATGCACAATCCAACAATTCACATCAATTTCACACATTATAAACTACCAATTTATCAACATTAACCAAACTTTAAACTTTTCAAATCCAAATGCTTAAATCCATAACTCTTTTCTTTATTTGTAAATCAACCATATGTAGCTCTTAACAAGTCATCAACTCTAATATACCCTTATACCTCTAAATTTAAACAAATCCAGAATTGGGTTAAATGAATTTTACTTCTTTTCTTGAATTTCTTTATTCTCTAAGTCCTCCAAGGATTGCCAAGCTCATCACTCTTCTTCTTCTTTTTCTTCTTCTCATTCTCCTTCCCTCTTTTCTTCTTTTTCTTCTTCTTCTTCTTCCCTCTTTTCTTCTTTACGTTTTTCTTCTCTTTTTGTTTCTAAAAATATGAGATTTGTGAATAGTGACCCCCTTTTATACTAAGGCTTCAATGATATTAATAATATTATGGAAGTGTGTAGAAAAATGGAGAGAGTTTGTTATTTTTGCATTTGGGTCCGAAATTACTATTTATCCAGATTTTGACTTGCGTTTTTGACATACTTCTGGCCCGAATTTGGGAAAATATTCATCGCAGAAGTTGTAAATCTCGGTCTCAGATTTCCGATGATATAAAATTCATTAAAATCAGAGTTCATATGAAAAAGTTACGCCTAAAATACCATGGGCTGTCCAAAAGGGGATACTGAACAGTCTCATCCCGGGACCTCAAAGGATTAACCGATCGTCCCCAAAATCATACCATGCATATATTTGAGTCTCGACATAATTTATTTTATGTGGCTTCATCCCGTACGTGATAGTACAATTGTATGTTGTAGTAAAACTGTCGGTCGTTACAATGGCCGGGCAAAAGCCACATGTTGGACAATTATGACCCATAGCGTCACTATTTGTACAGATCATGGTGTTGTTGTACAAATTAACTATGTGACAAAGGATATTGCTCTCTTATCATTTGTGATTAGATCACCAAGATATATAAATGATAGGAGGTCCCTATGATTTGTTCCTGGATTGAGAATGATATGAGACAGTATCAGTCCACGAAGGATAAATCATTAAATATCCCTAGTCAGAGCATTGTCGAGATTGGACATCGATAAATGCGTAAAAGACTAGTATTACACTTGTGCGCGTTGTGAGGGCACAACAACATAGTTCTCATATATTGGGTATAGGATACTCATGCAAGTGTAATAGGAGTTTGTATTTTACCGACAGTACGGGAAACAACTTCGCTCTGGATAGACCCCCTCGGAATTCCATTGGTAGAATGACTATGTGTCTATGGAAGTCCGAAATCAGGGTAGGTGTATTTGGTCTTAACCTGAGACTTGCACCGCTAATACTTGCAACAATCAATATACTTTGGTTTTGGTCGTCCAGGGCTTTAACCGGTTTTTGTGTACGCATATTCTGAGTATATCGAGAATCGTAGTGTATTGGGTGTGATGTCAAGACGGAAGTATCACTCCAGTCATAGTGGAGATGATGGTCACGTAGGATACGGGATTGGTTCTCTTAAATGCTGCAGCTATCAGGATATTATGACATTGTCATGTATATCTGATTATAGACACTAGTCACCAGACATCCGACATGTGCTTCGTACGGGGCAGACACAATTCCAGCCTCAAGCCTAGCACGTGATCATCCGATATTGGATCGACATATGCAATACTACGTATACTACGCCTGATATAGATCGCTTATTCCTTTAAGTATGTTTCTGGAGAATTCGGTAGGCATGGCGCTTTGCTAGAAGCCAACCTTGTCTTGTAAATCGGTAAAATGTCGTACTTGGTACGTATGTGTTCGGATAGTCCGACGACCGTATTTACTGCCAACATATTCGGGGATCTCATGGATCGCTTCCCGAAGATTCACCGATGACGTATGACTCGCACTTTTATTAATCTGGGAATAATTAAAGATGAGAGAGAGAATTAATCTGGGATTAATTACGAAGATATTTTATCTGGGATAAAATATCAATAAAAGAGAGATAACGATTAATTTGGAATTAATCGATAAATTAATATATTCGATATATTAAACGAAATTGGATTTCGACGCGGAATTAAAATCGGATTTTAATTCGGGCGAACGAGTTAATTTAGAATTAATTCGTTATGGATGTGAATAGTGATTTCGCTAGGCATAATCATTTAATTACGTCGCAACAGAAAATTCGTTAATTTGGAATTAGCGAACCCGAGCCCGGGATTGTTTGCGAGCGCATTCGCATTTCGAATTTGAGTGTGGCACGCAAGTCAAATCAAGCGTCAAATCATTAGTCACATCAAGCGTCAAATCAAATGTCACTTTGAGTGATGTGACAAGTTGTCACTTGATTGAGTGATGTGAGTTTATGTGAATACTGATGGAGGTGGTTGGAAAGTTAAAAGGCTTGTACCTTTGACTTTTAGAAAATTGAAATTTGGTATATGCTTAATTAATTTTGGAAATTAAAAAAGGGATATATACACAATTTCTCTTCTCACCAAAAATCGATCTCTCTCTCTCTTTTCAATTTTGGAGCCAAAAACTCCTTCTTCATTCACACGGTCTAGGACCGATTTCTCCATTCTATTTTTATGGTTCTTACCGTGACAGTGAAGGAGAAACAAAAGTGAATTTTGTGGAAAAATTCCAATGAGCTAGCACTCAAATGAGTCTATACAAAGGTGATAGGGAACTCACTACATGAGCAAGGAATCAACACAAGCTTGGAGCTTGCATGGAGGACCACCCAAAGCCGAAAATGGAGGACATGGAAACTGCCATTGCCGTGACTTGCAAAAGGGATGAGCAGAAATTTTTGTTCTTCGTAGCATCCAATCCGTTCGATGTGAGTATGATTCCGCCATTCTCCTTTATTGTATTCACTTATTTCATTGCTTGATAATGATCCTTGGACCTTAGAGAATCCAACAATGGTATCTTGAGCCAATATTGAGCATGAAATTGATTTAGGGTTAAAATTGGGTAAAATTGATTTTGAGCATGAATAATGAAATTGGATGATTTAATATGCTTAATTGATGTTTGATTGAGGATTGATTGGATCAATTTGATGAAAATGTGTTTGGAACATTTTTCCCCAATTTTGGAGGCTTGGCCGAATCCTTGGTGAACCCTAAATGTCTTGGATTTTTGTTTTTTGATTCATTGGATGACTTGAAAATAATTTGGGATGTTTATTTAATGTTGATTTGGATTCAATTGGATTGGATTTTAAATTGGACATGAAAATCCTCCTTGGCCGAGACTTTGAAGCATGTGAATTGGGTTTGATTTTTGATAAAATGTGTTGGACATGTTTTGTTGTTGATAAGCATGATTAATTAGGCTAATTGGTGTTTTGGAAATGTTAATTGGGTAATTAATTGTGTAATACACTTTGGTTAATTAAATATGAAATTTGGAATTTTTTGTGTTTGATTAATTGGGCTTTAAATTGGATTTGGGCTTTAATTGTTGTAAATGGGCTTATTGGGCTTGGTTGTACCAAGTTGGGTTTAGGAAACATTGGTTGGATCCAATTGGGCCCAAAACCGCTTCCATAAAGCCCAAATACGACTAATGAACCTTTAAAGTTTAATTGGGCCTAAATTGATTTATGGGCTTATGGGGTAACTCCCGGATTGGACTTTGGTTATTGGGTTTGACTCGAGTTGACCAAAAGTCCACGCCTTAAAGAAATTAATTAAAAGCCCATTGGACTTTAAATAAATAAACGTTGGACGTTAATCGGGCTTTGAGACCCGTTGCGATTAAATTTGGAATTTAAGTCGTAAAAGTTCATTAATAAAGTGTAATATTTAATTTGGAATTAAATAAATGAGTTAGTATTAAATATATATTAAATTGGATTTAATGTTGTAGTTTAATTTAATTCATGAATTCGTACTTTGAGTACTTATTCGTAAAAACGAGTTTGACTCGAGCAAAATCAAATCGTTGTTTGAACATTGGATGGTCACTAATTACCAGATTAATTATTTTGATTAGATTGATTGATAACATGATTGTGTGAATACATGGTTGCGATGCATGAATAATGTATATCGGATGAATATTAGAAGGGTGGGGCAATTTTAGAAATTGTTGTAATAGATTTGGTTTATTAATTGGACCTGCGTGTCCAGCCTTATCACCTCCATATTCTTTGTATTCTCTTCTCACCTATTCCCCTCAATGTAAATGAGGTTTCTTTAGAAGTGTAGTGTAACGGGTAGAAGTGATACATGTGCTAGCGGGAGAGAGAAATTGAGAGATTTGATCTAGGATCAATGTGTAAAGTATCCATCCGCATATCATTATTATTTATTTATACGCGCCTTATTATGTGTTTAGAATGCATGTTTAAGGGTGTATGATAATGAGACCTTAACAAAGATAATAAATTGGTTGCCAATTTGCACGCGAAAAACCCTCAAACAATATTAAGTGTTTTTCCTTCCATTGAGTGATTCTCACTCAAGATCCGAGACTGGCATTGGCTTGTTGGCCAAAGTCAAGGCCTTTGTCCGTCGAGGATGTGTTTGAATCACGAAGGCTTTGTTCCATATTGGTGTCTTGTCCAAGTTGTGGTTTGTTGGCCAAAGTCAAGACCACTTCTTGTCCATCGACATTGATTACGAAGCTTTCCATGGTCAATGGGTCACGCTTGACTGGGATCACTAAGTTTGTTGTGCCAAAGCCAAGGCTTAGTTGATTCAGAGGAAAAAGGTTAGGTAATACATTGGATGTATTGGCATATATAAGATATATGTTTCGGACTTGGATGTCCCCCTACTGGATCTAGGAATTGGATTAGATCTAATTGATCTTAGAGATCTACCTAGTTATTTATCATACAATTTGTTGGCCAAAGTCAAGATTGTGTGATATTTAACGGGATCCTAGCTCGCTAGGAAACACGGTTTCCCGAGTACTCGACAGAGGGTTAGAGGCTCGCCGAAAAATAGTGGGAGGCAAGAATTGAATTTGTAATGTTCGTTTAATTACTTTCCATACGCGCTCAAACAAATATCATTCGTCAAATAAATTAAATGTTAGTTGGACTAATATTTAAACGTTGTTTTATTAACAGTTGGACTGTATTCAAATAATTCATTTATAGTTGATTTTATAATTGGATTATAGTAATCAATATAATTGATTTTAATCTATTAAATTATAGTTGATTAAATAGTTGGACTATAGTAATCATTATAATAAATAATACCGAAATCATTGATTAAATAGTTGGACTATTAGAATCAAAATAAAATTGAAAGATTGACATTTAAAACATAATCCTAGGGAAAATGTATTTAAATGGTTTAATTTTCAAATTGGGAATATATTTTAGGATAGTCCTGAAATCTAATAAGTTACTTTATTTGATAAAATAACATATTATGCCTAAGCCCGGAGTTAAGCAAATAGTATAGCATAATCTTTGGAAGATTTATGTGATGATAACTTTAGTGCTTAATCCATTAAGCTTGTCGCAGTAGACTCCTTAATTTATGAATCAGAACTACGGATTAGATCCTTAAAGTATGATACAGAAATGGAAGGATCTTCATAAATCTATGCTTAGATTTTAGAAGTACTAAAATTGCAATACTTAACTCTTAGAGAGTCAATGACTATTCTCAAGGAGATAAAGTCAAAGTTTGCAATTAGGCAAGTAGCGCAAGGCGCACCTTACTTCGATATTCTAGAAACCCGAGGCTTGGCCAAAGGCTACCGGAATGTGAAAAAGGGCAAAGACAATATCATTATAATCTTCTAGGAAGATAAAGGACATATCCCAAAATGTCTGCTTAAATTGTGGCAAACGGGATCGCGGAAGCGTGACTGCCGTTTGGACAAAACAGACATGAAGGAATTGAAGACGAGCAAGGCTCCGACTTCAAATATGTTTGTCAACATTATGTTCACAACCAGTTTTAAAATTGGATTTTAAATACTTAGTGTGATACATAAATATATGTATTGATGTTCAGAATCTGTTTTGAACAGGATACTGACTTCAATAGATATTTATCTGCGAATCTGAAACGGGACGAAAGTCGCTGTTTTAATCGTAGATACCTAAGTTTAGGAACTACCTTCGGGTGTGTACCTAAATTTAGAAACTGTTATAATGTAACAAGTTTAACTAGAAACATTATCTCTTTATCAGTGTATAATCCGTTGCGGATTTACCTTTATATCCTAGAACACTAAAGTGTTTTATTTTATAAAGATGATATTGAGATAAACACATTAGATGTGAATAACAGTATTTATATTTTGAATATAAATATATCTCAAACATATAATGTGACAAACAAATAGCTCAAACTGATTTGATCAGATGAAAGATATTATGGCATTGTTGTCTGGGACACAATTAAACAAGACTCGTATATCCGCACTTTTGAAGAGTGGGTACTCGGACTGATTTGATTTTATTCAAATAAAGTCTACGAATCTAGTTTATTGGGCAAAGTGCCTAAAACACTATTTACTTGGTAAAAGTGTAAATGCCACCGATCTGTTAGCCTTAATTCATAGTGAAGCAAATGGGGCCATGTCTAGCTAGGCTAGAGGTGGATATGAATATTTCGTGACCTATACGGATGTGGCATCGCGTTATAGTTATGTGTCTCTTTTGAAACACAAATCAGAAACTTTTAAGTTTCGACACGAAAATAGACAAACAGATCGGCTAAAGTATTAAACCGTCACGGTTAGAACGTAATGGAAAATACTTAAGCAATAAGTTTCTAATATACTTGAAAGAGTAAAGTATTCTTTCAAATGAGGACTCCTCCCAGAACACGTCAGTTTGAAGTGTTTCCGAACTGAGTGACCGAATTTTGTTGGACATGATAAGGTTAATCATGAGTCGCTCTGAGCTACCATTTTCTTCAACGGATAAGCATAAATAGTGCAGAACTTATTTAGAATAAGGTTCCATAAAAATCTGTTAGACAGAATTCATATTAGATATGAACAGGAAAGAAACCGGGTTTCTCATTCCTGATGATTTTGGTATTTTGGGCATATATTTGGATGATACCAAACTAAAAACCCAAATTGGATAAGTGCCAATTGTAGGTTATCATAGGGATACCATAAGTATTGTACTTATACAACTCACAAGAGAACAATTAGATTGTTGCTCACCATGCGGTTTTCCTAAGAGGAATACCGATATGCAGTGGTAAGTGGGAGGATAGTAAAACTCGATGAAAATCGAAGTAATACTGTCCAAGGCACCGAATCTTAATGGAACATATATAGTTCATCAAGGATGAAACTATACCAGTAATCTTCGAATACACAAGAACCACGTATGTCGGAGAGACTCAGAAAACAACCTGGGGTATGGGTTTCTGATCTCACCTCATAAAGATGTCTATCTTATTGAGGAATACCAACTGACTACGTATGAGGAAGTGATACAAGGCATCGACTCTCTATTATGACAAAGTGTCATAAATCCGAATTGGATTCCATGTATATCAACAAGTTTGGATACCAGTTGATGTACCGCAAGGCATTGTGCCTAATGGTACTATATAAGTCTTCAAGGAAGACATACATGGAAGGCAACACACCAACGAATAAAGCTAGGATTTTAACGGAAAGGTATCGTTATCAACATTGTGTTGATTACAACCTGTTGCCATGGTAAATCCATTTGGATAATGCTTACTTCTGCTGCATGTTTCATTCATGAGATATGACAGCTGAACGTAAAAATCGCTTTCCTTAAGCGGAAACCTTTTGGAGGATGTTTACAACATCCTGACGGTTTTGTCGTAACATAACTAACAAACAAGGTTTGCAAGTTAATCGATCCATGTTTGGATTGGAGCAAGCATTAGGTTCTTGGAATTATCGTTTTGATGTAATCATAATAGTTTATGATTTAATTCAAAATGAAATGATTCTTGTGTGTATAAGAGGGTTAGTGTGAGCGCACTGACAGTAAATGTCCTATAAAATAATGATAATATATGTCATTTCTTGGAAATGATATTCCCATAATAATAATCGGTGAAAGCTTGGCTTTCGATAAAACTCTCCGAGAAACCGTACATTGAAAAATGTACGCGACCTGGTGTCTCATACGCTTTGAGCATATGGATTCACAAATAGGCCAATCCAAGTGATAGTCACTGGATTGATGTTAAGAACATCCGTTAGTATCTTAGAGAACTATGATGATGTCTTAATCTGTGGAGAAGGAGAACTTGAAGTGACTGGGATCACTACTGCAAGTTTCCTAAACCGATAAAACGACTACAAGTCGCAAACGGTACTACAAAATTTGAATAACGGAACAATGAGCTAGAAATCTTCCAAGCAAGATACTTTTACCGAATAAACAACAAATGCAGATTATTGCTGCAGCTGAGGCAGCAATAGAAGCCTTCTGGGTCGATAATAATCTAATTAGATTAGATATAATTCTATTAGGAGTAGAGCTAGGCGTCAGCACAGGCTAAAGAATTAATGGTCTCATCAACGATCCAGATATATACTTCGATATTCATCTGATTCGTTCGGATCATACATCGTGGCGATGTGATGATCAAATAAATCACATCAGACGATAATCATGCAAATCCGCTGACGAAAGCCTTTCCTCAGCAATTTGAGCCAACCGTACATAGTTCGAGTGTCAGACCCTCGAGTGACTGGCTATAGGCTAAGTGGGAGATTGTTGGACAATTATGACCCATAGCGTCACTATTTGTACAGATCAGGGTGTTGTTGTACAAATTAACTATGTGACAAAGGAGATTGCTCTCTTATCATTTGTGATTAGATCACCAAGATATATAAATGATAGGAGGTCCCTATGATTTGTTCCTGGATTGAGAATGATATGAGACAGTATCAGTCCACGAAGGATAAATCATTAAATATCCCTAGTCAGAGCATTGTCGAGATTGGACATCGATAAATGCGTAAAAGACTAGTATTACACTTGTGCGCATTGTGAGGGCACAACGACATAGTTCTCATATATTTGGGTATAAGATACTCATGCAAGTGTAATAGGAGGTTGTATTTTACCGACGATACGGGAAACAGCTTCGCTCTGGATAGACCCCCTCGGAATTTCATTGGTAGTATGACTATGTGTCTATGGAAGTCCGAAATCAGGGTAGGTGTATTTGGTCTTAACTTGAGACTTGCACCGCTAATACTTGCGACAATCAATATACTTTGGTTTTGGTCGTCCAGGGCTTTAACCGGTTTTTGTGTACGCATATTCTGGGTATATCGAGAATGGTAGTGTATTGGGTGTGATGTCAAGACGGAAGTATCACTCCAGTCATAGTGGAGATGATAGTCACGTAGGATACGGGATTGGTTCTCTTAAATGCTGCAGCTATCAGGATATTATGACAAGGTCATGTATATCAGATTATAGAGACTAGTCACCAGACATCCGACATGTGCTTCGTACGGGGCAGACACAATTCCAGCCCCAGGCCTAGCACGTGATCATCCGATACTGGATCGACATACGCAATACTACGTATACTACTCCTGATATAGATCGTTTATTCCTATAAGCATGTTTCTTGAGAATTGGGTAGGCATGGCGCTTTGCTAGAAGCCAACCTTGTCTTGTAAATCGGTAAAATGTCGTACTTGGTACGTACGTGTTCGGATAGTCCGACGACCGTATTTACTGCCAACATATCCGGGGATCTCATGGGTCGCTTCCCGAAGATTCACCGATGACGTATGACTCGCACTTTTATTAATCTGGGATTAATTAATGATGAGAGAGAGAATTAATCTGGGATTAATTGCGGAGATATTTTATCTGGGATAAAATATCAATAAAAGAGAGATAACGATTAATTTGGAATTAATCGATAAATTAATATATTCGATATATTAAACGAAATTGGATTTCGATGCGGAATTAAAATCGGATTTTAATTCGGGCGAACGAGTTCATTTAGAATTAATTCGTTAGCGACGTGAATAGTGATTTCGCTAGGCATAATCATTTAATTACGTCACAACGGAAAATTCCTTAATTTGGAATTAGCAAACCCGAGCCCGGGATTGTTTGCGAGCGCATTCGCATTTCGAATTCGAGTGCGGCACGCAAGTCAAATCAAGCGTCAAATCATTAGTCACATCAAGCGTCAAATCAAATGTCACTTTGAGTGATGTGACAAGTTGTCACTTGATTGAGTGATGTGAGTTTATGTGAATAGTGATGGAGGTGGTTGGAAAGTTAAAAGGCTTGTACCTTTGACTTTTAGAAAATTGAAATTTGGTATATGCTTAATTAATTTTGGAAATTAAAAAGGGATATATATACAATTTCTCTTCTCACCAAAAATCGATCTCTCTCTCTTTTCAATTTTGGAGCCAAAAACTCCTTCTTCATTCACACGGTCTAGGACCGATTTCTCCCTTCTATTTTTATGGTTCTTACCGTGACAGTGAAGGAGAATCAAGAGTGAATTTTGTGGAAAAATTCCAAGGAGCTAGCACTCAAATGAGTCTATACAAAGGTGATAGGGAACTCACTACATGATCAAGGAATCAACACAAGCTTGGAGCTTGCATGGAGGACCACCCAAAGCCGAAAATGGAGGACATGGAAACTGCCACTGCCGTGTTGCAAAAGGGAGGAGAAGAAATTTTTGTTCTTCTTAGCATCCAATCCGTTCGATGTGAGTATGATTCCGCCATTCTCTTTTGTTGTATTCACTTATTTCATTGCTTGATAATGATCCTTGGACCTTAGAGAATCCAACACCACAGCGGCCGGCTCCTGGACTATGTAAAAGAATCGAGGTCGGGGGTCTCGCCATAGCGATTCACCCCGCCTTTGGTGATTGACCAAACAAAACAAATAGGCAATGTTTGAAGAAGTGCTAAATTTGCTAAGTTAAAAGTATTCCAAGGGTGGAATCATGTGGGGATCGCGCTTCATGGTTTGGTGGTGGCACAATCCCTTAGGGAGTGAGTGGATTAACTTTTATGAAAATTGTAAAGTGTTGAATGAATTTTCCACGCGTCGGGTCTTTGCTCAATATATATTTCAGAAAGTGAAATAAAAGAAGGGTAAATGCAAAAATAAATGTTCATTCATTTAAAGTGTCATTATAGAGGGCCCTCTCAGGTCCACCCACATGAAGACCGCAAAGCAAAATAAAAAGAAAGAAAAAGAAAAGGTGGAGGATCATTAAACAACAAGAGCAAGGGCATGATCGTCAGAGGCAGGAGCAGGAACCTCTTCGGTTGGCGCAATAGAAGGGGAAGGGTCGAGGACTTCTTCAATTGGTACAGCAGATATGAAGGAAGCACGAAGGACACTGGCTTGGGATCTTGGCGGGCCTTAGGGTATTGTGAAACTTGGGCAAAGGCCTCATATTTGATTATCTCCCATTGCACAATTTCACTAGCCTGTGTATCGCATCTAAGCTCAGGCTGGGTTGAAGCATCTCAAATATTTGAGAACAGTCTTCCAGCCTTTCAATCTTGGCCTCCTCTTTGGCAGCCTCTAAATGACCCAACTACTCGGCCTCCATCCTTCTCATATATTCCAGAGCCTTTTCAAGCTACTCTGATTTCTCCCCGAATTTGGTCTCAACGAGGAAACTCGCCATGATGGGGACTTGATTTCATCTGCTTTGCGGGTCAGCTCGGTCGTAGGGTCATCTCTCTCCTTCTTGGGGATTACTGAAGCCTTGCGAAGGGAAGCTACCTCGAATTGCTTGAGGCCTCGAATTTCTGCTTGGGCCTCCTCTAATTGTTGGGACAGCTCTCGCTCCCGCTCGGTCAGGCGATTTTGTAGTCTTTGGACCTAACCCCCTTAGAGAGGGTGCTCTTCAATAGATCACAGTTGGTGGCCATGGCATAGGCCATCTGTAACATGAAAATCGGGGTCAGTTTTGCAAAAAAAAAAAGAAGATAAAATCAAGTTGTAAGGTAGAAGTCCAGTTACCCTTGAGAAAGACCTGTACATTTTGGAAACGAGGTCCTCAAGCGAGCGACCTTCATACTCCGTAGCCTTCTCCAAGTCTACAGACTCCGCCAAGAGATTATAGGCCAGAAGAAGATAAGCCACTTTATCCCTCGTCTCTTCGGCAAAGCTATCGACTCCCAACAGTTGGCGTTGATCGGTGAAACCACACACGTAACACAAGCGCACGTATCGCTCAATTAATATAAAAATATCGATCCCACGAGGACTTAATTTCTACTATTGTTATTAATTATTAATTCTATTTATTTACAGGTATCTAATTAGTGTGAGAAGGGAATGATTGGTGATTGGTTGGTTGAATATGGATTTGCTAAATAAATAAATAAATAAAAATATAAAATGAAACAAAGGAAATTAATAATTCAAAAACAAACATTTAGGGTTGTGATTCCACACAATATTATTATAATGATGAATTGATTCTCCTATACATGAGTAATATATTAGTTTGTTAACTTGGAACACGAAGATATGCAAAAGCCTCTGTCGATGGTCAGATGCAAACACCCAAAGTAACCCAATTAACTATATATTTATGTTAACCAAGAAACTCTGAATTCATTAGAATCAAGTTCCAATTGTGGTTACCCACGCTCGACAGGTATATGTCTATCCTGGAAGGAAATCTCCCCTAAAATGAGATCGTGAGCTATTGAATCTAAGGCTGAAACCTAAAATACATTCGTCAAGTTCATTATAAGTTTACCACATCAATCTTATTGGTGATCAGGCAACAAGAAGCATTAAGGTTAAGATTCAATAAACAAGCCAAAGTATCGCACATAATATAATTAAATCAATTATTAAACTCATGAATATTGTGCTTCATCACTTCCCTTGATTAAAAATAAAATACTGGGGTTAGGGGATCCACCCTTACTATTTAAAATCTAGAAATTTCTCTTATTATAATATATAAATTTATATTATATTATCAACCGACCATATAGATGGTATTTTGATTAAGTCATGTTTTAATTAATTCCAACCGACCATAAAGGCGGTATCCAATTATGTCCGGTTAAAATTAATTTAATTAAGTCCAACCGACCATAAAGGTGGTATCCAATTAAGGCAGGTTTTAAGATAATTTATATATTACAATTTAAGGGAGATTAATCTAAATTATCATAATAAAAATTTCACCCTTCCCCCAGCGGAAATTAACTACAAAACATAAAAGAAAGATAAAATAGATAAAATATTATTACTACTACTAAAAATAAAAAAAAAACATTACTATTAATATATACAAACAAGATACAATCCTTAAATCCTTATTAAGAACCTTAAGGAAAGTATCAATTTGGAAAATGAAATCAGCTTCTATTTATAGGTAAAATTCAGGGTTGCGCGTCGCGACGCCCGTTGATTGCTAACACGTGTACGCAGCTTGCATGAGATGTTGACACTTGGCACGCATTGAGCTACAACAGATGGCGGCTGTCGGAAACTCAATAATTATGCTGACGTCATGATGACATGGGGATGACGCAGTGATGATATGGTGATGACGCATGTCGGCAGCTGAATAATTGAGGCCGCGTCGCGATGCGTGAACAGTAAATTTCCAATTTTGCCTTTTTTGTCAACTTTTCATCGTTTTAGCCCCAAGTTGATTCCATTGAGTCCCAAAATTTTATTTATCTGTAAAACAAATAAAAACACATCAAAATTTTCATAAAACCCGAGAAACCATATAAAATATTAGGTCAAATAGGTGGTAAATATTGATATATTTTCCGCTCATCACACCTTCAAACCTAACATTTTGCTAGTCGAGCAAAACAAATAAAACTAAATGAAATAAACAATTAAAACTAAATTAATCTATGCCACTTTCGTAGGGATCACAGTTGCATTTAGCAAATGCAACAACCCTTTAAACTCTTTGGTGTCCCTAGTGGACGAGTTATAGTCTCGTGAGGGCTTACAGTGACGATACCACAAACGTCAATTAAATGCACATGTAATCACACATAAAAAAAAAAGAAATAAATAAATAAAAATAAACAAAAAATAATAGCTATATATACAATGTCCTCAGAGAATGTCTAGCAATAAAGTTAAAGGAACCTTCAAAATGTTTACTACAACTAAAATCCTTTCCTTTGAACAAAGTATCTAAATCAGACTCTGAGTGTGAGTGTGTATAATTCTACAAACAGCTTCGATTCTAAGTTATTAACTATGTGTGTTTGTCTCAATTCTCAGTAGTTGATGGGTCAAACTAACCCGACTATCTAAAATTGTTCTGTCTGCTACAAAATGCATAAAGTGAGGTATGATTTTTTTGAAGCTTTACCGTTTGACGCGAACGATCACAACTTACTGAGGCAAGATGTCTGGTTACTAAGTGAAAGCTTATTTATTAACTAACTCAATCCATACCATTTGACGCGAACAGTCACTGCTGGTCAGGCAAGACGCCCGGTTACTAAATAATAGCTTTGATGAGTGGAAAAATTATCACTATTCCCCGCCCATTTGACCTAATATTTTGTATAGTTTCCCGAGTTTTATGAACGTTTTGATATATTTTTGTTTATTTTACAGATAAAATAAAATCGGGACTTAATGGAATCAATCAGGATGAAATATGGAACAAATAAGGGCAAAAACTGGACTTCACATTTGGATTTTAGAGGTCAGAAACTTGAAATGGCGTTCCAACGAAGTACAATTTTGAAAATTTCAACTTTACGTAATTTTCGTATTTTGGCCATAACTGCTTCCTCCAATATCATATTAAGGTGATTCAAGTTCCAGATTAATGAAGACTCAAAGATCTACAACTTTGACGTTCATAATAATTTCAAATTCTGAAGTTTTCATGACCGAAATTGATAAAACATCTGTAGTATGTTATATGCAATTATTAAAGTCATTTTCAAAACAAAAAAAAAATAAAAAAAAAATGAAAATTGTCAAACTTCCACAAAACATGCTTGCATGTTTTATGCCATGTTTGGTGGAGAAATTGATGGAGGCAAAGTTTTACCTATAAATACCAAGCTATTTCATTTGTCAATTTCGTACTTTCCTTGGTTTCTTGATAAGAAATTAAGAATTGTATCTTGTGTGTTTTATTTAGTAGTTTTGTAATGTATTTTTATTTTTATTTTTAATAGTAATAATAGTTTGTGTGTTTTTACTTTCTTTTATGTTTAGTAGTTAATTTCCGCTGAGGGAAGGGTGAAACTTTTAAAATGATAAGGTAGATTAATTTCACTTAATTTATAATATGAAAATTGTAATTTAATAATATGGATTAATGTTGTACCGCCTACATGGCTGGTTTTATTTATTTGTAATAATGTGACACCGCCTGTATGGTCGGTCTTTAAGTGACAGATGATTACCACCTATATGGCTGGTTTATGGACAAATAATGACACCGTATTTATGGCTGGTTTGACTTAATTGAATAACACTGACAATTTCTATATTATAATAAAGTGAGATTTCTACATTTGAAATATTAAAGGTGGATCCCCTAACCCCCAGCATTTAATTTTTAATCTAGGGAAGTGATGAAGCGCAATATTTATGAGTTTAATAATTAATTTAATTATATTATGTTTAATGTTTTGGTTTGTTTATTGAATCTTAAGCTTAATGCTTCTTGTTGCCTGTCACTAATAAGATTGATGTGGTAAACTTAAAATGAACTTGGAAAAGGGATTTTAGTTTTGAACCTTAGATTCAATAGCTCATGATCTCACATTGGGGTAAAAGTCACTTATGTAGATTTCCTTATAGGATAAGAATATACATGTCGGGCGGGGGTAGCCATAATTGGAACTTGAACTTAATGAATTCAGATAACTTGGTTAACATAGGAATATGATTAATTGGGTTATTTTGGGTGATTGCATCTGACCATCGGAATAGGCTTTTGCATATCTTCGTGTTCTAGGTTAGAAAACTGATTTATTATACATATATAAGAGAATCAATTCATCATTAGAATAATATTGTGTGGAATCATAACCCTAGATATTTGTGTCTTTTGTTTATTTTCCTTAGTATTTTCTTTAGTGCATTTATTTATTTAGCAAATCCACATTCAACCAACCAATTAAGCAATCATTCCCTTCTCCCTTTAATTAGATACATGTAAATAAATAGAATCAATAATTAATAACAACAATAGAAATTAAGTCCTCGTGGGATCGATATTTTTATACGACTTGAGCGATACGTGCGCTTGCGTTACGTGTGTGTTTATCACCGATCAAGTTTTTGGCGCCGTTGCTTGAGACTTATTTTTCTTGCGTTATTAATTTTGAAGCAATCTATTTTACTTGTATCTAATTTTCTTTAATTTTATTTGTAATTTTTATTTATTTCTTTTATTTTTCAGGTGGTTGAAAAAATAGATCATTATTGGGCGATGGAAGAATTACGAGCTTTACGAGGTGAAGATACACCCTATATCAGGGAGCAACAGTCCGTTTTTCTGAGGCCTGTTGTCTAGCCCAAATATCACTGGATGCCAGAACCAATCAATACAACATTTGCCCAACCATTTCAGAACATAATGAGGAGATGTGAGATATGTGATGGTAACCACTCGAGCGATCAATGCATATACCTTTACAATTGAGGGTGGCAGAATTATCAAAATCCTTCATGATATGAAGAACCAGCATATTTCACTGAACCTCATTCTCCATCTTATCCACCATCCACCTACGATCTTCATCAAGAACCAGAACCATCAGAGGAAGATCGGGTGATTGACATGCTCAAATATTGGCTCAAGAAACAAGACGGAAAGTTGGATGCAATGGCTGAAATATTTCAGAGTCAAATAGAAAACCAAGCTGAAATCTTACAAAGAATGACAAATCAAGCAAGACAATTAACAGAAAACCTGTGCTACATACCTCAATGAGCATTTTCAGAAGAAACTGATGAAGCCTTCGAGTACCAAGCACTTCACGATGACAGAGGAAGAGACTGAGCAGTATGAAGAATCAAAGGTATCAGTTTAGGAGCCCGAACCAGCAAAGTTTCAATTTGATCTAGATAATTCTTTGGTCGCTGATTATTCATCAAACTCTGAGGAGGAACAAGTAGCAGAGTTGTCTGTACTAACTACACCAACAAATGACGATGAAACTCTGCTTCCTCAAAATCAAGATCTTGGAGCATGCATTGCACTGATGTTTGAAGAAGAGTTACTTGAACCATTCATACCAACCACTGAGGACAAAAATATACAATCAGACATATCTTTACATCCTCAGGTTGACACATATGGAGCATGCATTTCACAGATGACAGATGAAAAGCTGAACAAAGAAATCTTAAAATATATTTGTGAAGAGAATGTGGAGCAATAAGCAGAATAAATGGATGAGCAAATGTTTGAATATATTGAAGATCTCATGTATTCAGGAGAAACATCACTGTGTTGGGGAGTACAAATCAAAGTCACCGCCCATAAGCTTGACATAATGGAACTCCCATTCAAAGTCAAACACCATACGAGACCTCCTAATTTTCTTTCTTTTCTTTCAGGAACCACTGGAGCGACAAAGTTTAAAAAGGTGGCACAAGCACTGAATGAGACAAAATTCTTTTTGTCACTTTACCGTTGGAAGAGACCATTCAAAAGCAACGCTAATGGGATTGTCTCTAATCGGACATCCAAAACCACGCTGAAACCTCCTTGACTGATGGACTTCAGTTACGTCTGGCTGAAGATGAAACATTTAGTGCTAGTAGGGAGGCAACCCATGCAATTTTTATTATTGCAATTTATGTTTTATTTTGTGTATACATGTTATAGAGTTTTTAATTTTGTGTGATATTTTCAGGGAAAAACATAAACAGAATATTTAAGGCAGAGCAAGATATGAGGAATGGTGTTTGGCAGGGATGAGATTCAATTCATTAGTGATGGTTGAGTAAGGAATAGATTCTTAAGACGCATCCTAATGGATTTATATATCAAGCAAGTGGCGTGTTGCGTACACAATTCTGTTGCCTTAAATAATTAATTTCATTTGCTTTTCGGTTGTGATTTCCTTAATTTTCGACGATATGATCCATACTTTTTGACTTTCACGATATATTTTACTGTATAGATAATAATTGTCATTTGGCAGGTACTAGTGCTATTATTACTCACCCTTTTTCAGGTTCATTAAATTCAACTTGTTATTGCACTCTTGAAGACATCCAGATTTGAGAAAGAAATACAAAAAAAAAATGGAAGCAACTTCAAGAAGACGAGTTGAAAACATTTGTGTGTTTTACGGTACTAGTGTTGGTTCTAAACCAGAATTCGTTGCGGTAGCACATGAATTGGGTAGAGTCATAACTGAAAGGAATATGTACTTAGTATATGGCGGTGGCAATCTTATACTAATGAGGTACTTTTCAAGGGTCGTACAGGAATGAGGAAGTCAAGTTTTGGAAATCATCCCAAAATCTTTGGCAGAGGCGAATCTGATAGGACCATCAAACGGAAATGAATGCATCGTGCCAGGGATGTCTGAACGATTGGTTGAAATGATTAATTATGCTGATACCTTTATTACTTTTCCAGGTGGCTTGGGCACGATGGAGGAAATTTTTACAGTGCTATCTTGGGCGAACTTGAACATACACCAGAAACCAATTGGACTGTTTAATGTTGATGAATTTTATGACTTTCTTTATGTGTTTCTTGATGATGCCCGGAGAAATGGGTTCATGTCAAAACCTGTAAAAGATATCATCTTCACTGCCAGGACTGCCCATGAATTAATTGACCAACTTTTTGCATTTGAACGAAAAATTGACCCTATCTTTTCCAAGATAAACTGGTCCAATAATGATCGTGGTAAGAAGCGTCGGATAAATCTGGATCTTAACCTTTAATTTTCTTTTTAGATGTAGAATTCCAGCTAACCAGGTATTGTCTTCTAAACTCTTCTTCTACTTTTTAGACATTGGGGACAATATCTTAATTAGGTTTGGGGGAGGGGAATAATTGATTAGTATCTTATTTTTATTTTCAATATCTTTTTTTTTTCGTTGTGTTGTTTTTGCTTGGTTTTTAGTCAAAATTTATCAAAAATTCAAAAACAAATAAAAAAATTATGTTTTAAGGTTCATAACCAGATCTAATCCAGTTTTAATTTTGTCCAATTTTTATGCCAAAAATCAATTTAGTAACAAAATTAATCCAATTAATTTACACCAAATTAAATCCCCATAATACAAAGTTCCAAGAACAATTCTAGGCAACATTAGAGTGGTAATATCACTATAGAATGTCAATTTTAGTTTTTTGATTAATTCTCTAATTAATCCAATTTACACATGTTTTAAAGAAAAACTATTAAGGTTAACAAACATCCAACACCAAATTTTGTTTCCAATATATATCAAATATATATATATATATATATATTAGTAAGTCATGCAAAATACATATGTAATACATATTTTCATGCTTCAAGTAACAAAACAAGAAAAATAGAAATTGGAAATTGGAAATTCCATATTACCTTAATCTATAATTTCCAACTCCTTCAATTTTCTTCCTTTGATGTTGATTTTATATTTAAGAACCCTAACCCTTTTTTCCTTTTATTTCTCAACAAAAGCTTGTAAAAAATGAAACAAATTCATTTATATACAAAAACTCCTAATGGCCGAATTTTCTAGCAAAAAAAGGGTCAATTTTTGCTTTTCTTTTGGCCCAATAATTTTATTCTAAGTTTGATCTTATCAAAATATATTTATTTGAATTTTGTTAATCAAAATCCATGTGTACAAATCACATGGTTTGGCCAATCACAATTTGCCAAAATAATAAGAATTTTCAACATATTCTTATCTAATAAATTAATTAATTATTAAGTAATTAATTATTTATTTTAATTAACAAAAAATATAAAATAAATACATGGAAAAAATATTTCATGAATACTCTTCCATTTTATTATTATCAGTCATTTTTTTAACAATTAATTAATTAATAACAACAAAAAAACAAGTAACAAAATTTTACAGGGTAATAATGTGTATCTAATCTAAATTATGTATTGTTTACAAATACACATTATTTAATACGCGTGTGTATATTATGAATAATCCAAATTATCCATAACTAATTGCCTAAGTGCTCAACGAGTACACTTCATATTGTGGGACTCTCCAAGTTCAAGTTTATATGTCATGGAAACTATTTCCATGTCTGTAATTTGTTCACTCACAAATTACAATGACCATAGATAATCAAGTTAAACCATCCAAGTTGAAATCATTGCATTTATAATCCTTATGTCATAGGTTATCTGAATTATTCCGGAGATATAGATTAAACGTCAAATCTCCGCTATGAACAATTCATGTGTCGCGACATAATTATGATTCTTTATAAATATTCAGAACTCGTTTCTGAATTATACCTCGGCCAAAGATTTCAAATAATCACAAATTGGACACCTAAATCTCGTACACGGGACTGACAGATTTTATCTGGATACATCACAGGATTTCGTGAGTATCATTCCATACCCAACGAACAGGCAGAGGTCTGATCTTAAAAGATCTTTGACGTGACTGTCATCAAAGTATGGAGGATATCTCACATATCCACAGTGGTATCTAAAGTCAAAGGAGCTAATATGCTATTCGACTCGTAAAAATTCATATTGATGTTGGTGTACCATCTATCAGGAATCTTTAAATGAGTCATTCAATATTAATCTAATAAATACCTACGTGATTATATGAGTCTCCCAAGACTCATGGTCTACTGAGATAAACCATTAGAACAATTCTAATATACAACACGTACCGGTCTCACAGGTTACTAACTGACTAAGTATGTAAACCTTGACTATGAACAATTTAAGAATGAATTGTATTGTGACATTTCTCAGTAACAATTGTGGCGATTTTACAATTATGTCATAACTATTCATTCTGCAGTCATTTACGCCTTTACCATATATAAGATTATATTGATGAAAATTACTTAATTTTATTCATAATAAAATAAAATTTACATCATATTTGCAAAAGATACAACAAAATTTGGCGCACAGAGCACCAACTCCAACACACATATCTCACATCTCTGAAATGATTGAGCAAATGTTGTGTTGATTGGATCTGATATCCATTGATAGTTGTTGGGATGGACAATATGCCTCAGAAAACTAGACAGTGTCTCCCTGATATTGTGTGTATCTTCACCACTTAAAGCTCGTAATGCTTCCATCGCCCAACAGTGATCCATTTTCAACCACTTGAAAATAAAAGAAAGAAATAAAAATTACGAATAAAAGTAAAGAAAATTAGATACAAGTAAAATAGATAGCTTCAAAATTAATAACGCAAGAAAAATAAGTCCCTGGAAATGGCGCCAAAAACTTGATAGGCGAAATCACACACGTAATGCAAGCGCACGTATCGCTCAAGTAGTATAAAAATATCGATCCCACGAGGACTTAATTTCTACTATTGTTATTAATTATTGATTCTATTTATTTACAGGTATCTAATTGGGGTGAGAAGAGAATGATTACTGATTGGTTAGTTGAATGTGGATTTTCTAAATAAATAAATAAATAAAAATACAAAATGAAAAAAGAAAATTAATAATAAAGAAAACAAACATCTAGGGTTGTGATTCCACAAAATATTATTCTAATGATGAATTGATTCTCCTATACATGTGTAATAAATTAGTTTGTTAACCTGGAACACGAAGATATGCAAAAGCCGCTGTCGATGGTCAGATGCAAACACCTAAAGTAACCTAATTAACTATATGTCTATGTTAACCAAGAAACTCTGAATTCATTAAGATCAAGTTGCAATTGTGGCTACCCACGCCCGACAGGTATATGTCTATCCTGGAAGGAAATCTCCCCTAAAGTGAGATCATTAGCTATTGAATCTACGGCTGAAACCTAAAATCCCTTCGTCAGGTTCATTTTAAGTTTACCACATCAATCTTATTGGTGATCAGGTAACAAGAAGAATTAAGATTAAGATTCAATAAACAAGCCAAAGTATCACACATAATATAATTAAATCAATTATTAAACTCGTGAATATTGTTCTTCATCACTTCCCTAGATTAAAAATAAAATGTTGGGGTTAGAGGATCCACCCTTACTATAATATATAAAATTTTATTATATTACCAACCGACCATATAGGTGGTATCCTGATTAAGTCATGATTTAATTAATTCCAACCGACCATGAAGACGATATCCAATTAAGTCAGGTTAAATTAATTTAATTAAGTCCAACAGACCATAAAAGCAGTATCCAATTAAGTCAGTTTTTAAGATAATTTATATATTATAATTTAAGGGAGATTAATCTAAATTATCATAATAAAAGTTTCACCGATAAATTATTATTAGTACTACTAAAAATAAAAATACATTATCATTAATATATACAAACAAGATACAATCCTTAAATCCTTATTAAGAACCTTAAGGAAAGTATCAATTTGGAAAATGAAATCAGCTTCTATTTATAGGTAAAATTCAGGCTTGCACGTCGCAACGCGTGAAGGCTTGCATTTCGTGACGCTCGTTGATTGCTGACACGTGTACGCGGCTTGGATGAGATGTTGACATGTCGCACGTGTTGAGCTACAGTAGATGATGGCTAACGACAGATCAATAATTATGCTAACATCATGATGATGTGGTGATGACGTAAAGGTGCTGCGCGTCGCGACGCGTGAACAGTAAAATTCCATTTTGGCCATTTTTCCTCTTTTCATCATTTTATCCCCAAGTTGATTCCATTGAGTCCCAAAATTTTATTTATCTGCAAAACAAACAAGCTATTAGGTTAAATGGGTGGTAAATATTGATATATTTTCCGTTCATCAAGCATCATTCCCGACTTGAGAGGAGGCGGCTGGGGATTTGCCCTTTTGAGCTGCTATTTTTCTCCTCGGAGCTCTCTCTACAAGCTCATCGGGCTCATCGCCCCCGATTTGATGATGGCGTCTTTTAAATGGTCGGGTGGAGCAATCGAAGTTTGGACTGGTCAGAAACTGCTTGTGGCTGTGGGTGATAGAGCATAAGAGGCTTGGACTGAAGTGGTAAGGATTATTGCTATTTGAGGGGAACTATATGACCCAGATGGTGCGGCAGCAGAATGGGCAGACTTCTGCCTGACTTCTGGTGAGATAGAAGTGGCCATTCAGGGTGCTGCTAGACCCGCCTTGGGAGGCTTGTAACATCTCATGGGCACGTTGGATATGATTTTTGGAGCCGGACATTCATGTAAAAAGAAGAAGGCGGTTAGAACACAGAAAAGAAAAAGTAAAAAGAAAAAGACCAAGGCAATAAACATGAAGTTAGCGGTTAAGTCAGAACCTATCAGCCTGCCTTGACTAGAGAGGTGGAGTACTCGGGATATGGCCCGAGTCGGCCAAAACAGAAGGATTAACGAGTTCCCTATAGTGGCCCTAGAATTCCATCACTTTCCTCACCCTGGCCCGGGTTTCGTGCTGAACTTTGGGGAGATCCCCCCCAACATGTTGCAGAAGGTTTGGAAATTAGCGTATTTGTTTTAAGATTAAATCAGAAGGGAATTAGAAATCGGGTTGTCACCTCTGTCAGATAAGGTATTGTGAACGGTGACGAGCTCACCGTCGATAGATTATTATTGTCCCTAAGGGCTTGCGACAAAGAACAATTTTCCCTTTAAGTTTTTATTGGTGGCCGGGAGATTGTTGATGAGATGGGGAACCCCAGCATGAGCAGAGAGATAATACCAACCCCTGTACTCTTTCAGGTTGGAATTCATCCGGTACAATCTTTTCACCTCGGCAAAGGTCGGCTCCTCTAGCCCGACTCAGTTCCAGATACCGTATAGGCCGGCCAGGATTCTCCAACTGTTCAGATTTAATTGGCACTGAGCTATGTGCATTGAAGACTACATCTTTGCAAAGTAACATTGTATGTGCAGTCGTAGTCCCATGTCAAAGAAATCCATGCACAGTGCCACGACATCATTGTTGGGTCGGCTCGCTTGCTCAAACTCCCTCGGACGGTTAGCTGGACAATGGCAGGAATGTCAAACTTTTCCCTCATAAGCTTTATGTCAGTCTCAGTGTTTGCTGAAGCCCGATCCATGTTGAGATTCACGAAGGTCTACCCACTTGTGATAGGATTGGTTGCCCTCATCGAAAGTAGTCGGAGTGGTATAATAGTCGATGGGACTCTCAGATCCCGAGCTGTGTACAATTGTGTGGGGGCAGGGTAGTAGGCAGGATCTTTAGGGGAGTGAAGGAGGAAGACTCGGAGTCAGACATCCCTATCAAAGCACGACCCTAGGTGAGGGTTAGTTCACAATCTCAGTTAGTTATGAAGGCTACAACTAGGATTATCATCTTTGTCCCTACCAGGCGACTAACCCTAAGAAGCTCTAAGCGCCCCAAACATTGGCAGAAAAGTAAGTTTTCAGAGGATAACTAAAACAAATACACCCAGAAAACCCAAAAACATCTGCCTTCAATCCCCAAAACCCAAAAAATCATACCCACATATACACACGAACCACAGAAATACACCCACATAAGTCAACTCACCCCTCGTATCCCCATTATGATAGAAACCCCAAAACCCAGAGCAAAATCACAGGCATTCAAAACATGCAAACTACCAACATTATTAAAATCAGAAACATGCGCGAAGATAGAATGTGTCAATAAAAAGATTACTTGTTCAAATGGATGGAGATGTTGAGAAGCTGGAAAGGAAGTTGAAGCCTCGAATTCACAGAGAGCAGATGAGCTTTATTGCAATTTCTTTGGAGAATACGAAGTGTTAAAAGAGTGGAATAGAGTACAGTGGCCTTTAAATAGGCAGCTCGGTTTGATTCAGTCCGTTTGATTGAAGATGAGAGGCAGGATTAGCGACATGTGTGATGAGTATCTCACCTAGTTAGATTCGGATGAAAGGACGAGATTGGAATGACGGCTCAGTTGGAATCCAATTGTACACAGTTTTGGCACGCAAGCCGTGGATGCACGACGTATGGCATCTCGGGGAGACGAAGCGGAAGAAACCTAAAATGATATGAATGGCATTTAAAGAAGGCAATGATAGCAACACAACTTCCAAAGGATGGCATAAGAGCCTTAGAGAGGCATTTAATGAAGCAATTGTCACCAAGGCAGAATCTTTTGACAATATGAATGCTCTCTAGACCCGATGAGAGTATAGTTTGATTTGAATTTTGTTAATCAAAATCCATGTGTACAAATCAAATGGTTTGGCCAATCACAATTTGCCAAAATAATAAGAATATTCAACATATTCATATCTAAAAAATTAATTAATTAACAAGTTATTAATTAATTTATTTTAATTAACAAAAAAGATAAAATAAATACATGGAAAAAATATTTCAAGAATACTCATCCATTTTATTATTATTAGTAATTAATTAACAATTAATTAAATGGAAAAAATATTCCAAGAATACTCATCCATTTTATTATTATTAGTAATTAATTAACAATTAATTAATTAATAATAACAATAAAACAAGTAACAAAATTTTACAGGGTAATAATGTGTATCTAATCTAAATTATGTATCGTATACAAATACACATTATTTAATACGCGTGTGTATATTATGAATAATCCAAATTATCTATAATTAAATGCCCAAGTGCTCAACGAGTACACTTTATATTGTGGGACTCTCTAAGTTCAAGTTTATATGTCATGGAAAATGTTTCCATGTTTGTAATTTGTTCACTCACAAATTAAACCGACCACAGATAATCAAGTTAAACCATCCAAGTTGAAATCATTGCATTTATAATCCTTCTGTCATAGGTTATCTGAATTATACCGGAGATATAGATTAAACATCAAATCTCCGTTATGAACAATTCATGTGTCGCGACATAATTATGATTCTTCATAAATATTCAGAACTAGTTTCCGAATTATACCTCGGCCAAGGATTTCAAATAATCACAAATTGAACAACTAAATCTCGTACACGGGACTGATAGATTCTCTCTGGATACATCACAGGATATCGTGAGTATCATTCAATACACAATGGACATGCAGAGGTCTGATCTTAAAAGATCTTTAACGTGACTGTCATCAAAGTATGGAGGATATCTCACATATCCACAGTGGTATCTAAAGTCAAAGGAGCTAATATTCTATTCGACTCATAAAAATTCATATTGATATTGGTGTATCATCTATCAGGAATCTTTAAATGAGTCATTCAGTATTTATCCAATAAATACCTACGTGTTTATATGAGTCTCCCAAGATTCATGGTCTACTGAGATATACCATTAGAACAATTCTAATATACAACACGTACCGGTCTCACAGGTTTACTAACTGACTAAGTATGTAAACCTTGACTAGGAATAATTTAAGAATGAATTGTATTGTGATATTTCTCAGTAATAATTTTGGCGCTTTTACAATTATGTCATAATTATTCATTCTACAGTCATTTACGCCTTTACGATATATAAGATTATATTGATGAAAATTACTTAATTTTATTCATAATAAAATAAAATTTACATCATATTTGCAAAAGATACAACAAAATTTGGCGCACAGAGCACCAACTCCAACACACATATCTCACATCTCTGAAATGATTGAGCAAATGTTGTGTTGATTGGATCTGACATCCATTGATAGTTGTTGGGATGGACAATATGCCTCAGAAAACTAGACAGTGTCTTCCTGATATTGGGTGTATCTTCACCACTTAAAGCTCGTAATGCTTCCATCGCCCAAAAGTGATCCATTTTCAACCACTTGAAAATAGAAGAAAGAAATAAAAATTACGAATAAAAGTAAAGAAAATTAGATACAAGTAAAATAGATAGCTTCAAAATTAATAACGCAAGAAAAATAAGTCCCTGGCAACGGCGCCAAAAACTTGATAGGCGAAATCACACACGTAATGCAAGCGCACGTATCGCTCAAGTAGTATAAAAATATCGATCCCACGAGGACTTAATTTCTACTATTGTTATTAATTATTGATTCTATTTATTTACAGGTATCTAATTGGGGTGAGAAGAGAATGATTACTGATTGGTTAGTTGAATGTGGATTTTCTAAATAAATAAATAAATAAAAATAAAAAAAAATAAAATTAATAATAAAGAAAACAAACATCTAGGGTTGTGATTCCACACAATATTATTCTAATGATGAATTGATTCTCCTATACATGTGTAATAAATTAGTTTGTTAACCTGGAACACGAAGATATGCAAAAGCCTCTGTCGATGGTCAGATGCTAACACCCAAAGTAACCTAATTAACTATATGTCTATGTTAACCAAGAAACTCTAAATTCATTAAGATCAAGTTGCAATTGTGGCTACCCACGCCCGACAGATATATGTGTATCCTGGAAGGAAATCTCCCCTAAAGTGAGATCATTAGCTATTTAATCTCCAGCTGAAACCTAAAATCCCTTCGTCAAGTTCATTTTAAGTTTGCCACATCAATCTTATTGGTGATAAGGCAACAAGAAGCATTAAGATTAAGATTCAATAAACAAGCCAAAGTATCACACATAATATTATTAAATCAATTATTAAACTCATGAATATTGTGCTTCATCACTTCCCTAGATTAAAAATAAAATTTTGGGGTTAGGGGATCAACCCTTACTATTTTAAATATAGAAATCTCCCTTATTATAATATATAAATTTTTATTATTTTACCAACCGACCATATAGGCGATATCCTGATTAAGTCATGTTTTAATTAATTCCAACCAACCATAAAGGCGATATCCAATTAAGTCAGGTTAAAATTAATTTAATTAAGTCCAACCAACCATAAAAGCGGTATCCAATTAAGTCAGTTTTAAGATAATTTATATATATAATTTAAGGAGATTAATCTAAATTATCATAATAAAAGTTTCACCCTTCCCCCGGCGAAAATTAACTACAAAACATAAAATAAAGATAAAATAGATAAATTATTATTACTACTACTAAAAATAAAAATACATTACTATTAATATTAATATATACAAACAAGATACAATCCTTAAATCCTTATTAAGAACCTTAAGGAAAGTATTAATTTGGAAAATGAAATCAGCTTCTTTTTATAGGTAAAATTCGGGCTTGCGCGTCACAACGTGTGAAGGCTTGCATGTCGTGACGCGCATTGATTGCTGACACGTGTAGGTGCCTTGGATGAGATATTGACACGTGGCACGCGTTGAGCTACAGTAGATGGCGGCTGACTATAGATCAATAATTATGCTAACATCATGATGACGTGGTGATGACGCACGTGATGATGCGGTGATGAGCATGTCGGTAGCTTAATAATTGAGGCTGCGTCGTGACGCAGAGGTGCTGCACGTCGCGATGCGTTAACAGTAAATTTCCATTTTTGCCCGTTTTCCACTTTTCGTCGTTTTAGCCCCAAGTTGATTCCATTGAGTCCCAAAATTTTATTTATCTGTAAAAAAAGCAAGCTATTAGGTCAAAGGGGTGGTAAATATTGATATATTTTCCGCTCATCAAGCATCCTTCCCGACTTGAGAGAAAGCGACTGGGGTTTTGCCCTTTTGAGCTGTTATTTTTCTCCTCGGAGCCCTCTCTACAAGCTCTTCGGGCTCATCGCCCCCGATTTGATGATGGCGTCTTTTAAATGGTCAGGGTGGAGCAAACGAAGTTTGGACTTATCGGGAACTGTTTGTGGCTGTGGGCGGTAGGGCACAAGAGGCTTGGACTGAAGTGGTTAGGATTATTGCTATTTGTGGGGAACTATATGACCCAGATGGTGCAGCAGCAGAATGGGCAGACTTCTGCCTGACTTCTGGTGAGATAGAAGTGGCCATTCAGGGTGCTGCTAGACCCGCCTTGGGAGGCTTGTAACATCTCATGGGCACGTTGGATAGGATTTTTGGAGCCGGACATTCCTGTAAAAAGAAGAACGCGGTAAGAATACAGAAAAAGAAAAAGTAAAAAGAAAAAGACTAAGGCAACAAACATGAAGTTAGGGGTTCAGTCAGAACCTATCAGTCTGCCTCGACTGGGGAGGTGGAGTGCTCGGGATAAGGCCCGAGTCGGCCAAAATAGAAGGATTAACGAGTTCTCTATAGTGGCCCTAGAATTCCATCACTTTCCTCACCCTGGCCCGAGTTTCGTGCTGAACTTTGGGGAGACCCCCCCAACAAGCTACAGAAGGTTTGGAAATTAGCGTATTTGTTTTAAGACTAAATCAGAAGGGAATTAGAAATTGGGTTGTCACTTCTGTCAGAGAAGGTATTGGGAACGGTGACGAGCTCACCGTCGATAGATTATTATTATGCCCAAGGGCTTGCGATAAAGAACAATTTTTCCTTTAATTTTTTATTGGTGGCCGGGAGATTGGTGATGAGATGGGGAACCCCAGCATGAGCAGAGAGATAATACCAACCCATGTACTATTTCGGGTTGGAATTCATCCGGTACAGTCTCTTCACCTCGGCAAATGTCGGCTTCTCTACCCTAACTCGGTTCCAGATAACGTATAGGCCGGCCAGGATTCTCCAACTGTTCAGATTTAATTGGTACGGAGCTATGTGCATTGAAGACAACATCTTTGCAAAGTAACCTTGTATGGGAAGCTGTAGTCCCATGTCGAAGAAAGTGATGCACAGTGTCACAATATCATTGTTGGGTTTGCTCGCTTGCTTAAACTCCCTCGGACGGTTAGCTGGACAATGGCAGGAATGTTGAACTTTTCCCTCAACAGCTCCATCTCGGTCTCAGTGATTGCTGAAGCCCGATCCATTTCGAGATTCACGAAGTCAAGCCTAGTGTGACTTGTCTCGGGCCGGTCTACCCACTTGTGATATGATTGGTTGCCCTCATCGAACGTAGTCGGAGTGGTATCATAGTCGATGGGACTCTCAGATCCCGAGCTATGTACAATTATATGGGGGGCGGGGCAGTAGGCAGGATCTTTAGGGGAGTGAGAGAGGAAGACTCGGAGTCAGACAGCCCCATCAAAGCACGACCCGAGGTGAGGGTTAGTTCACAATCTCACTTAGTTATGAATGCTACAACTAGGATTATCATCTTCGTTTCTACCAGGCGACTAACCCTAAGAAGCTCGAAGCGCCCCAGACATTGGCAGAAAAGTAAGTTTTCAGAGGATAACTAAAACATATACACCCAGAAAACCCAGAAACACATGCCTTTAATCCCCAAAACCCAGAAAATCATACCCACATATACACACGAACCACATAAATACACCCACATGAGTCAACTCACCCCTCGTATCCCCATTATGACAAAAAAACCCCCAAAACCCAGAGTAAAATCACAGGCATTCAAAACATGCAAACTACCAACATTATTAAAATCAGAAACATGCGCTGAGATAGAATGTGTCAATAAAAAGCTTACTTGTTCAAACGGATGGAGATGTTGAGAAGCTGGAAAGGAAGTTGAAGCCTCGAGTTCACAGAGAGCAGATGAGCTTTATTGCAATTTCTTTGGAGAAGACGAAGTGTTGAAATAGTGGAATAGAGTACAATGGCCTTTAAATAGGCAGCTCGGTTTGATTCTGTCCGTTTGATTGAAGATGAGGGGCAGGATTAGCGACATGTGTTATAAGTATCTCACCTAGTTAGATTCAGATGAAATGACGAGATTGGAATGACGGCTCAGTTTGAATCTAATTGTACTCGGTTTTGGCACGCATGCCATGGATGCACGACGTATGGAATCTCGGGGAGACGAAGCGGAAGAAGCCCTAAAATGATATGACTGGCATTTAAAGAAGGCAATGATAGCAACACAACTTCCAAATGATGGCTTAAGAGCCTTAGAGAGGCATTTAATACAGCAATTGTCACCAAGGCAAAATCTTTTGACAATATGAATGCTCTCCATACCCGATGAGAGTACAGTTTGATTGGTAGCAAGACCCAGACCCAAGGAGTAGAGGAAATCCACACCACCATTGTAGTTCCCTGCATAAACTCATTGATAGTGAGAACTAGGGGACATATATTGATAGTGATTTTCGGACTCGAGAAGATTCGAAATATTAAGAATGATATTAAGGGAATTTTACTCACCAAGATGAGGACCCAGAAACAGAGGTGTCTGACTCAACCAGTCGATCAGATTCAGTTATAATAAAGGGGACACCGGTTTTAGCTTTGAAGAACAATAAAGGTGACTCGGGATGAACCAGCAGAGGCACAGTCATATACACCCAGGGAAGATGATCATTAGAAGATACAAGTAGAAGAAAATCATAATAGTTCACATTTTCATCAAGGGAATCTATTTCTCAATGTTTCTACATCTCGTAAGTAAAGCAGCCAAGAAAGAGCTTAATGTTGGCTTGGCCCTTTTTGAAGAGAATTAGAGGGAAGTGAAGGCACTTCTACAGACCCGACTTGGTAGCAGATGCGAGGAAAGAGGTCACTTGACTTGGTGCACCGACCCAAAGATGTAGGTCAGAGTTGCAGCATTATGCTCTTAGACAAACGATGTAAGCCCCAAACAGAAGTTTGAGCATCCCAAAGGATGATGAGATACGAGTAGGCAAATGGTTGATGGGACGGAGTAGAGCTTCAGGTTTATCCGCTGACACATGAAACCACGTATGAGTGGTTGGAACCCAGACTAGCGCATGGGCGGAGCGTGTAGCAGTTACCAAAATAGAGTGAGTTAATGAGGTTCATAGGGTAGAGAGTAGTTATGTCAGGCGGTGAACCTACAATTTACAGGGTGGCTGGATCAGAGAGCTTACACAATGATAACTTGATAACATGGCTAATGTCACGAGTAGGCAAAATAGTGGGTTTAGGCGCACTATAAAAATGGGTAGAAAACTTATTGTAAGGGGTTGGTTAATTTGATTCCGAGCATTATTATAACTTGTAAAAGAGAGAAAAAGCTTAAGCGAGAGAGAAAGAGCAGGTCGGTCTGACCCGAGCTCATAATAAAAGATTTTCTTCTTTTGCATCTGTGGACGTAGGTTGGTTCCATTCCGCCGAACCACGATAAACCATATGTGCTTATCTGTGTGTTTTCTTGTTTGTCTGGCAAGTTTGCTTTGGTTCCCAAAAAACCAAATAAATTCACTGCTGACACGCTCAAAAAGTGATTCTTTACTCTTAAGTATAAGAGTGTCGAAGTAATAAAATAACCTGGTAAGTTCATTTGAAGTTGTTTGAAGAATTTGAATTTAATGACAATAATAAAATAAAATGATGGGGTTATGGGATCCACTTTTAATAGTTTATATTTAGAAATCTCACTTTTTATAATATATATGAATTATCATTATAACCCAATTAATTTACTTCTGGAATTAACTATGCCAAAATATATAAAACCTGCAATACAGGCGGTAGTCATTTCTGTCGATAACTAGTCCTGCCAAGGTACTAAATATGCCAAAAATATAAAACCAACCATAAAGGCGGTGATAACGTTTTTCTATCACGAGTCCAGTTAGGTACTCAATTATACCAAAATAGTATAAAACCAACCATTTAGGCGGTAGACAGGTTTGTCAATAATTAATCCAGATCTCAATTAATTATTATTCATTACTATTTATATATTATAGTATAAGTAAGATCAATCTAAACTTAAATAATAAAAAATTCACCCATTCCCCTAGCAGAAAGTAATTAGCTACTCATACTGTAATTAAAAACACACATAATTTTATTACTAAAATTAAAAGACATTACAAGAATTTAAACAAACAAGATACAATCTTCAATTCCTTAAGAAGAAATCAAAGAAAGTATGAAAATGAAAATGAAAATGAAATTATGGCTTTTATTTATAGGCACAAATAAAGGCTTCCACCAATTTCTCCACCAAACATGCCACCAAACACTACACCAAACATGCAATTATATTTGATGGAGAAATTGACAAATGTTGTTTTTTTTCTTTTTTTTTAAGATTTGATATTTATTATATTTTGAATTCTTTGTCAATTTCGGTCTTGCAAACTTCAGAATTCAAAACTCTTATGAACATCAACGTTGTAGATCTTTGAGTCTTCTTTAATCTGGAACTTGAATCACCTTAATCCGATATCGGACTAAACATTTATGGCCAAAAATATGAACATTGCACATGGTTGGTATTTCTGAAGTTGTACACTGTTAAAACACCCTATTAAATTTCTGGCCTCCAAAATCCAAATGTAAAGTCCATTTTTATAGATATGTATCTAAAGTATTATTTCACCTACATAAAAGATAAAATTCACAATAAAAATTTAAAACATCAATTTAAATATTATTACATAAACGTGCTAAATTAAGGGGATTAGTGAAACCACAAGTGTAAAATGATATTTTATTCTCTCAATAAATATGCACCTTTTAGTCCAATCACACCCCTAACCAACTTATTACTAGTCCCTAGTAATCTAAGCGAAAACTAAAAAGTAAAATTCTTATCCAAGTTAGCAGTTGTTTTCTTTCTTTCTAAATTACCAAATAAGTAAATTCTCATGTACTTTTTACCATTCTCCATATACACAATTAACAAGGTATTAATCAACTCATTGTGCCCACAACATTCAGAAGTGTAGTTGAAAAGAGGGAAATATTTTTGTCCTAAAGTTATATCAGAATTCACATCTTTTTAGCAATGGAAATTTATTTATAAATACAATTTTTTTTTAATACATCTTCAATCCTTGTAACGAGATTTGGGCCAATGACTCCCAAACTAGTTGGCTTTAGGCACTAGTTGTTAAGACACCCCTACTGACTTAATTGCTCGGATCTTAAATGTTAAAAGATCTACCGTTTGACGTGAACAATCAATGCTTACTGAAGCAAGATGTCCGGTTACTAAGTAGAAACGTAATTATTATCATCATCATTTTTTTTTAAATTAACTGAGGCTCTACCGTTTGACGAGAAAAATCAATGCTTGCTGAGGTAAGATGTCCGGTTACTAAGTAAAGCATGGTTAATTTCATTTTTTTGAATATAAATACAAATTCCACTGCTTTTAGGTGCTACCTGCAATAAACTAGAGAACTTAATATTACAAAAATTTTACTTGCAACCCAAGTTCATATGTTATTGTTATGTTGATAATACCTGTCAAATGAGTATATAAAGATCAAATTTAATCAACATTATGGAGAATTTTCAAATTTATATAATTCAAAAGGAAATAAACAAAAAATAACATGTTATGAATTAGACTGAGATACGTCTCAGGAGCGAAAACTCCTTACACAGCTATCTCCGAAAAATAATTTCACTTGGTTAGTCAAAAATTTATTGTTAGTTTGTGTGTAGTTTAAAATAAAAAATAAAATCAAAAAAAATATTTTAATTTTTTTTGTTTTTTTTACACACAAAATAACAACAAATCAAAAACATAAACATAACAATGAAATATAAAGCAAAAATAAAACAAATCAACTATCCCCTCCCTCAACCAAATTGAGACATTGTCCCCAATGTCTGAAAAGAAGAAGTAGAGTTTAGAAGACATCACCTGGTTAGCGTATAATTGACAATTGAATCTATTGCTATCAAAAAGAAAAATTATTACATAAAATAATAAAAGAAAATCAAAACAGAAAATTGAAATGTAGTTGTGATTGTGGCTCACATCTACCTTTGGTTTTATGTCCAATAATGGCTTGAACGCCTTCTATGAGTCGGGGATATGCTTCCCATCCAATTTTCTTATAAATTGGCAAACAGAGTCTTTTAAAGTCAGATTTCCAAGACTATATTGTTGTCTTTCTTTTTGAAATTGTGTATGCAAATTGTGAATTACTCGTTGAACATGTCCATTAGGATGCGTCTCAAGAGTCAGTGATATATTATCTAAAGACTCCTTACTTAAGCCATCTCTAATGAATTAAATTTTGTCTTTGATATTTTAAGGCACCATTATTAAAGAATGATAATGATTGTTGCTTCGAGCGTGCACTTTTATAACAAGCACCTAATTGTTTAGCTCTCTATTTCTTAGCATATGTGATTTTCTCCAAACTAAGTATGTCAGAGATGAGTGAATCAAGAATTTTAAGGATTCTTGTTTTAAGCACTTCTTTCTTGTGAAGGTTTAACCCTTTTTTAGATGGTCGATGTATCCTAGCATTCCCTTTTAAATGTATTATGCATGTGCGTTTTAAAGGTTTGATGCCTTTTTTTACCTTTTAAAGTCCATCCAATTCCTTGTTTATGTTTTTTTCAAAGCAAACAACTTACCTTTTTTATTAGAAGAAGAAATTACTGCAGGGTAAGTTTATTTATGTCCAAGAATTGTATGGTCCAATCCTTCAAATAGAGTCTTCAATTTCAAGTTGGGTGCTTCTTCATGTTTCTTATTTTCCAACACTCCAAATCCCTCAAAATTTTATTCTCCATCATCGTCTTCTAGTACCTCTGTAGAATCAAACAAAAATTCATTAGGAGTATCCGAATCTAATTTCGTACTTGATTCAAGAAAAGTAGTTGTATAAAGGTCTGTAGGATCAGATAAAATTCCTTGAAAATATTCCTCCACAATTGGTTCAATTAAGTCCTTGCTCTCTTCTTCATTGTCCTCATCATTTGGTTGTTTGCACATGTTAAAAACATTAAGCTCTAGTGTCATATTGCCAAATGACAAATTCATGATTCCATTCCTGTAATTTATTAAAGCATTAGCTGTTGCTAAAAATGGACGACCAAGTATTACAGGAACTGACTTATAATTATTTGCTTCAGGTTCTGTTTCTAAAACAATAAAATCCACAGGATATATTAATTTATCGACTTGAATTAACAAATCTTCTACAATTCCTTTCGGTACTTTAACTGATCTATCGGCAAGTAAAAGAGTAGTTGAAGTTGGTTTTAACTCGCCAATATTAAGTTGTTGGTAAACCGAAAATTGAAGTAAATTTACACTGGCTCCAAGGTCAAGCAAAACATGTTCAAATTTTTTATCTCCAATAATACATGAAATAGTTGGACAACCAGGGTCTTTGTATTTTAAAGTATTATTGGTGGAGATGATGGAGCTTACCTGTTCAGCTAGAAAAGCTTTCTTTCTTACCTGATGTCTTCGTTTAACAGTGCACAAGTCTTTCAAAAATTTGGCATATGATGGTATCTATTGGATGGCATCTAACAAATGAATATTGACCTTTACATGTTTGAATATTTCATAAATCTCTGAGAATGGTTCAATTTCTTTATTTTTAATGCTTGAGGAAATGGAGGTACATGTGACAAGTCATTATCATTAATGGTAGGTAATGGTTCATTAACATCTTCCTTACCTTCTGGTTTTGATTTATTTTCAATTTCATTAGGTTCAAAATTAGGTTTGTGGATAACTTTACCATTACGAAAAGTACTAACAGATTTGACTTGGTCAATATGTTGACTACCAGAACTACCTTCGTGAGGGTTTTAATGACTCTTGGGATTTGGCTGTTGTGTATGAAACTTGTCTTTCTCATGAATGGTCAAAGCAGATGTGATTTTGGAGAAGGTATTTTCCATATCAATCATTGTTTGCAGAGTTTGGTTATTGATGGCTTCTTATTTCTCAATGAATGTTTGCAAGGTATCCTCAAGGGTATTCTTAGGTGGTGGGAAATATGGTGCATAATTCTAGGAGTTTCGAAAATTCTGATATACCTGGGGAGGTTGTTGTGATGATTGTGCTTGGTTATCATTCCTCCAACTGAAGTTTGGGTGGATTTTCCAACCAGAATTATAGGTTTGGGAGTATGGTTTGGATTTGGTCTATTGAAAGTGTTTATGGAACTGACTTGGTCATGGAGGCATTCTTACAGAGCTGGCAAGGTTGGGCAAATTTGTGTGATATGTTCATTTGAATTACAGATTTGACATATGACTTTTTGAACAGATTTAACATGATAACTATTCCTTATTTCTAGTGCCTCAACTTTTTTAGCTAGAGATGCATACTTAGCAGAAAGGTCATGATCTTCCCTAAGGTTAAACATACCTCTACCAGATGGTTGTGGATTGACAGGCGACTCACAAGTGCCACATGTGTCCCAGTGTTGTGCATTATCTGCTATGTATTCTATGTAATCTAGTGCTTCTTCAGGACTTTTGTCCCTAAACTCATCATTACACATCATTTCCACTACTTGTCTAACTTAGGGTGTTAACCCCTCGTAGAAATAGGCAATCAGCCTCCATGTTTCAAACCTGTGATGTGGACAAATATTTAACATCTCTTTGAATCTCTCCCAACATTGGTAAAGTGTTTCCCCTGACTCTTGTGTGAAAGTTGTGATTCTCCTCTTAAAGGAGTTTGTCCTATGAAGGGGAAAGAATTTTTTTAGAAACAGTTCTTGTAAATCATCCCATGTTCTAATGGATCCCGACCTAAGGTTTTGCAGCCAAATTTGAGCTTTATCCTTTAAAGAAAAAGGGAAAAACTTATGTCAAATTATGTTCATGTTGTAATTTTGATATGTGTAAGTATTACATACCTCTTCGAATTCCCTCAAATGCTGATAAGGATTTTCTGATTCAAAGATCGTGGAGTGTGGGTAAAAGTTGGATGATACCTGGTTTGAAATTGAAACGTGATGCATCTAGAGTGAAAGCAATGCAAGATGGTGATCTTATCCTGGTAGGATTCATGAATTCTCTGAGTGTCATTGGATGATTATGATCGTCGTGCTGAGACTCGTTTTCTTCCTGATCTACTGGATTTTCAATTCGGATAGGTGGGTTGGTCATTCTGATTGAGGATGAAAGTGATGGAGAATCTCTGTTTAATCTTTCGTTGGATGATCGAGACCAGTGTCTCATGCAACCTAAATAAAAATAAAACAAATACAAATACAATATTTACAAAAAGGAAATAAATGACAAGATAAGAAAATAAACTACAAAAGAAAAATAAAATAAAATGAAAATACAAATAAAAATAAAGAAAAAGAAAAATTATTCTATCTACTAAATTGTATTCCCCGGCAACGACGCCAAAAACTTGACACGCTCAAAATCCACAGGGAATAGATTTAGTATGATAAAGTAATAATTAGAGCGAAAAGAAAAAGATTTGAATCGTTTGAAGTTTTTGAAGAATTTGAATTAAATGAGAATAATAAAATAAAATATTGGGGTTATGGTACCCACTTTTAATATTTTATATTTAGAAATCTCACTTTTTATAATATATAAATATCATTATAACCAATTAATTTACTTCTGGAATTAACTATGCCAAAACATATAAAACCTGCCATAAAGACGGTAGTCATTTATGTCGATAACTAGTCTTGCCAAGGTACTGAATATGCCAAAAAACATAAAACCAGCCATAAAGATGGTGATAACGTTTGTCTATAACAAGCCTAGTTAGGCACTCAATTATGCTAAAATTGTATAAAACTAGCCATATAGGCGGTAGAAAAGTTGTCAATAATTAATCCAGATCTCAATTAATTATTATTTATTACTATTTATATATTATAATATAAGTAAGATTAATCTAAACTTAAATAATAAAAGTTTCACCCATTCCCCCAGCAGAAAGTAATTAGCTACTCATACTGTAATTAAAAACACACATAATTTTGTTACTAAAATTAAAAGACATTATGAGAATTTAAACAAACAAGATACAATCTTCAATTCCTTAAGAAAAAATAAAGAAATATGAAAAAGAAAATGAAGTTATGGCTTCTACTTATAGGTAAAAATAAAGGCTTCCACCAATTTCTCCACCAAATACTCCACCAACATATTTGGTGGAGAAATTTACAAATGTTGTTGTTGTTTTTTTTTTTTTAAGATTGATATTTAACACACTATGGATTCTTCATCAATTTCGGTCCTGAAAACTTCAGAATTTTGAAAATCTTGTGAGCATTAAAGTTGTATATTTTTTAGTCTTCTTTCATCTGGAACTTGAATCACCTTAATCTGGTATCGGAGTAAATATTTATGGCCAAAATACGAACATTGCACTTGGCTGGAATTTCCGAAGTTGTACACTGTTTGAACACCCTATTAAATTTATGGCCTCCAAAATTCAAATGTCAAATCCATTTTTATAGATATGTATCCAAAGTATTATTTCACCTACATAAAAGATAAAAATCACAATAAAAATATAAAACATAAATTTAAATATTATTATATAAACGTGTTAAATTAAGGGGATTAGTGAAACCACAAGTGTAAAATGATATTTTATTCTCTCAATAAATAAACACTTTTTAGTTCCAATCAACTGCTTGGGGGAGGTTTTGTTCGAGGAATTAATTTTCCCAAATCGCCCCTGAAACAAAAAACAACCGTAAACAAAACCTATAGTAATATTTCTAATAGTTAGAGAGAAAGTAAGATAATCTAGTCAAACAAAAAAATTACTTAAAAAAAATTAACATAAATTCATTGGAGAATACATACCTAATCATTAATTTCTCACGCTAAGTTAAGGAGAGATTTAATTAACTTATATGCAACATTCATAGAGATTTCATTAGAGATTTCAGGTCATGCGTTCAAGTTCTGGGTATATTTTTTGTAAGAGTATGGTACAATCAGGGATTTTACCTTCTCCATTTAAATTCGGGTCGGATGGTTTGATGGCGGAGTTTCCAACATTTCCAAAAAAACATTCATTTTGAAATATATATATATATATATATATATATATATCCTTACACTTTTGGTACTTTTAATTTTACATATGATATTGAATGTGGTAAAAGTGTCACTAAAAGTGAAATAGAAAGAGAGTCTTCGGTCTTACCTTTCATGATTGGGCCTAATATGATAATTTGGATACCAACTGTAATATGGGCTATGTTTCCTTGTGTTGAGTGAGCGATTGGTCCTGCAAGTGTGAATGATTCCTTCTTGGTTAGAATCTTCATCTCTTTAGTTATCTATGATTTGCAATAAATACTTGATGTTTGTTGTTTTTAATTAAAGATTCAGGTCCCCAAAAAGAATGCTTACTCCTGTGAGATTTGTGATATTTATTGGAGGAATAGTATTGAGGTGTCACCCCCAATTGGCACATGTCCACTTGCACGATGTGCACATGGTAGATGACATGCTTAAAAATGTGATTAATTATTTTAACACATATAATTATGCATGTCAAATTATAATCTCATGCCAAAATAAGTGAGTTGTCATTAAAGTTCACTATCTTGTGAGGAATCAAATATTGGCATAGATATCGGAGTGGACCCGATGTGATCCTCTGAGTCCCAGAGTGATATTCTCTATTGTATGGGCATACCCTAGAGGATTATTCTCTTTGGAAGAATAGATATCCATTCCGAAATCACTCCCCACTTCGGAGGGACACTACTTGTCCCTCCGGAGTAAATTGACTATGGAGTGTCTTGACAGAGGAATGTATTCCAAATCCTCATGTCTAGTAGTACAGTTGTGCGGTGACATATGTCGTTCCATAATTAAACCAATCTTTTCCTACGACAAGCCCACTTATAAAGCTTGTTGAGGAAGATTCATTTGTATTATTGACGCTTGTCCCTCATGGCAGACCTAAATTTATGAACCTACATCCGCTCCCCCATCAGACTATTTATTTGAAATAAACAGTGCTCATGATGGTGCTCATGATGTGCCTTTCGCTATTTGGATTTAACTTTTCTTAAATGCGAAAGACATCTTTGGAATGGTGATAAACGTGTATTAATAAGAAATTTGAAAAATTATGCACGTTTTACCAAAGGTTCTACCCAAAACGCCTATAAAAAATGGGGGTTTAGAGTCACCGTAAGACTTTTATTGCCATTTCAAAATTTCTCTTAAGCCTTCGAATAAACTTTTTCATTTTCTCAAAGTTAGCTTTTTCATTTTGCAACAATGGTGGCTCTTGGAATTGAAGCCAAACTTCTCGAAGATGTGATAGACCAGTTATATATTCTTTATGATATTGTGGAAGATGAAATCTTACTATTCAGGCAACAAGTTTGATTCTTATGCTTCCCTTTTCACCCCATGGTCTTGGAGTTTCTGTCGGTGATGAATGTTTTACCATTACAGATGAACCCTTCAATATTATTGGGGTTACAAGTTGTAGGTACCCTCAACATGTTGTTGATAAATGGGTATTTCTTCAGCCTATTTGATTCTCTCTCTGTACTCTCTTAAATCTTGGCTTAAAGGGTACCATCTTGTCCAAGGCCCTGAAGGAAAAAGATTAATTCCCATATTTCACAGGCTTTTACGCCTGTGATGGAGTTCAAGGAGTGAGGACTCTCCCCTTTATTGAAGTTATCTGGTGTGTATAGAAGGTTGGATTTTCAATCTTACCGTATCTCTCACGTTTTTAGCAAGGATATTTGAAAGTATCTCAATTATGTGATATTGTAATATTTGCTTCCCGAGGACAACTACTAATTTGATTTTATGTGTAATTGTAGTTGGGGGTGTATTGAAGTCAGTTTCCTCGCGTTTGAGGAATAAATTTTATGAGAAGTTTTTCTAGCACTTTGAGGCTGCGTTTCAAAGCCCGAAGGATTTGTGTGGGAAGAAACTCCAAGATATTATCAGACAAATGCTAGTGGTGAGGCATATCGATTCTACGCTCAAACTGGAAAAAGCCTTGAAATAGTGGGCCGATGAAAGCCAGCCATCAATGGGAGATGACCAATATGTTGAGTTTCAATCAAGTCCCAAGATCATAAATCATGCATAAAAAACGAGTTGAATACAACCAAGGAGTAAGGCGGAATCATACTCACATTGATGGGTTTGATGCTAGGAAGAACAAGACCCATTTTCCTCCTCCATGAAGCTCGGTTTTGACTCATGTGAACAGCTGGACTGCTCGGTTTTGGGCTGTGAAATTCCTCCAAGATTCGGCCATGGGAGACTCCATGGAAGCTCAAAGCTTCAAGCTCCAAAAATAAATCCAAGCTCACAAATTCGTTTCCCTATCACCATAATATAACCCATGTGTGTGCTAGCACTACTCTTCTTCATTTGCTTCTCAAAATTTCGGTCAAACCAGAAAATTTTGTGAAGAAATCGGCTTGAAGCCGTGAGAGGGAGAAGAGAGAAAGATGAAGGGTTTTTGGCTCCAAAAGCCTAAAACCGTGAATCACACAAACAAGAGAGAGAAAGTGATGCTTTTTATATATCATTTTATTTTTCTTTATTTACCAAGTAATATAAATAAAAGGATATACAAAACTTTAATTAAAAAGTCAAAAAGCAAAAAGCAAAAGCTTTCAACTTTTCACTCATCACTTCTACTTTTTACATCAAGTCACTTCACTTTAATAAAGTGACAACATATCATATCACATCACTCAAAGTGACAAGTGATTTGACAATTGACGCGACTAGTGATTTGACGCTTGATGTGACTTGCGTGTCGCGTTCAAATTCGAAATGCGAATGCGCTCGCAATCAATCTCGGGCTCGGGTTCGGGTTCGCTAATTCCAAATTAACGAATTTTCCGTCGCGTCGTAATTAAATGATTACGCCTAGCGAAATCACTATTCACGTAGCTAACGAATTAATTCTAAATTAATTCGTTCGCCCGAATTAAAATCTAATTTTAATTCCGCGTCGAAATCCAATTTCTTATAATATATCGAATATATTATTTTATCGATTAATTCCAAATTAATCGTTCTCTCTCTTTAATTAATATTTTATCCCAGATAAAATATCTCCGCAATTAATCAATAATCCCAGATAATTTTCTCTCTCTAATTAATCCCTAGATTAATTAAAGTGCGAGTTATACATCATCGGTGAATCTTCAGGAAGCGACCCATGAGATCTCCGGATATGTTGGCAGTAAATACGGTCGTCGGACTATCCGAACACGTAAGTACCTCGTACTACGTTTATACCGATTTACAAGACAAGGTTGGCTTCTAGCAAAGCGCCATGCCTACCCAATTCTCCAGAAATATTCTTACAGGAATATATAGATCTGTATCAAGCGTAGTATACCGTAGTATTGTGTATATCGGCCCAGTATCGGATAGTCACGTGCTAGGGCTGGGGCTGGATAAGTGTCTGCCCCGTCCGAAGCACATGTCGGATGTCTGGTAACTAGTCTCTATAATCGGATATGCATGACCTAGTCATAATATCCCGATGGTTGCGCAACACTTAAGAGCACTAATACCGTATCCTGCGTGACATCATCTCCACTATGACTGAAGTGATACTTCCGTCTTGACATCACACCCAATACACTACGACTCTCTGATAAACCCAGAAGTGGTGTACGCAGAACCGGTTAAAGCCCTGTACCACCAAGACCAAAGTCTATCGATTATCGTAAGTATTAGCGATGTAAGTCTCAGGTTAAGACTATACACACCTACCTTGATTTCGGCCTCCCATAGACACATAGTCATAATACCAATGGGATTCCGAGGGGTCTATCCAGAGCGAAGCTGTTTCCCATACCATCGGTGAAACACGACCTCCTATCGCACTTGCATAAGTATGCAATACTTATATATATGAGAACTATGCCGTTGTGCCCTCACAACGCGCACAAGTGCAATACTAGCCTATTCCGCATTATCGATGTCCTGTCTCGATAATACTCCGGCTAGGGATATTTAATGATTAATCCTTCGGGATTGATACTGTCTCATATCATCTCAATCCAGGAACTAATCATATGGACCTCTCTTCATTTATATATCTATGGTGATCTAATCACAAATGATGAGAGTGCAATTTCCTTGTCACATAGTTAATTTGTACAACAACACGTGATCTGTACAAATAGTGACGCTATGGGTCATTTGTCCAACAATCTCCCACTTGGCACATAGCCAGTCACTCAGTGTCCCACACCCGAACTATGTACGGTTCGCTCAAATTGCTGAGGAAAGGTTTTCGTCAGCGGATTTGCTTAATTATCGTCTGACGCGATTTACACGATCATCACATCGCCACGATGTATGATCCGAACGAATCAGATGATATAGAAGTATATATCTGGATCGTCGATGAGACCTTTAATTCCTTAGCCTGTGCTGACGCCTAGCTCAGCTGCTAAAAGAACTATATCTAATCTAATTAGATTTATTTTCGATCCAAATGGCTTCTATTGCTGCCTCAGCTGCAGCAATAATCCGCATTTGTTGTTTATTCGGCAACAGTTATCTTGCTCGGAATATTTCCAGCTTACTGTCCCGTTATTCAAACTTTATAGTACCGCAGTATTTACCGGTTTGGAAACTTGCAGCAGTGATCCTAGTCACTTCAAGTTCTCCTACTCCATAATTTAAGACAGCATCTTTAGTTCTCTAAGATACTAACAGATGTTCTTAATCTTCAATCCAGTGACTATCACTTGGATTGACCCGATTGTGACTCCATATGCTCGAAGCGTATGAGACACCAATACAAGTACATTTTAAATGTACAATTTCCAGAGAGTGTTAACAACTCCAAATCTATCCCTGTAGATCTTTATTCCTTGAATAAAGGTTGTTACTCCCCAGAATTCTACGGAGAATTTCTATGAAAGAATATCTTATGAAAGCCAAGCTTTCACCAATTGCTTTATGGGAATTTCATTGTCAGTGCCCTCCCACTAACCTCCTTATATACACAAGAATTATTTCGTTTTGAGTCAAATCATAAACCATTATGATTATTTCAAAACGTCAGTTCCAAGAACCTTATGCTTGTTTCAATCCAAACATGGATCGAATAACCCGCAAACCTTGTTTGTCGGTTATACAAAATCGTCAGGATGTTGTAAGCATCCTCCAAAAGGTTTCCTTTTCAGGAAAGCGATTTTGATCTGCAACTGACACATTTCATAAATGAAATATGCAGTTATCAACAAGCATCTTCAAAATGGATTTACCATGGCAACAGGTAAAAGGTTGAACCGTTATTAACACAATGTTGATAACGATACCTTTCCGTCAAAAGCCCAGCTTTGTACGTTGGTATGTTGCCTTCCATGTATGTCTTCCTTGAAGACGTTTAATGTACCAATAGGCACAATGCCTTGTGGTACAACAACTAGTATCCAAAATAGTTGTTATACATGGAATCCATTTCGGATTCATGGCACTTTGCCATAATAGGGAGTCGATACCTTGTATCACTACCTCAAACGTAGTCGTTGGTATACCTTCAAAAGATTAACATCTTTATGAGGTGAGATCAGAAACCCATACCCAGGTTGTTTTCTGACTCTATCCGATCTACGCGGTTCTTGTGTATTCGAAGATTAATGGTATAGATTCATCATTGATGAACTATTTGTGTTCCATTAAGGACTTCGTGCCTTGAACAGTATTACTCCGATTTTCATCGAGTATCACTATCCTCCCACTGACCACTGCATATCGGTATTCCTCTCAGGAAAAACCGCATGGTGAGCAACAATCACATTGTTCTCATGTGAGATTTATAAGTACTATACTTATGGTTTCCCTTAGGATAACCTATATTGGCACTTATCCAATTTGGGTCCTTAGTTTGGTATCATCCAAACGTTATGCCTGGCATACCCAAATTATCAGGAATGAGAAACCTCGTTTCTTCCCTGTTCATATCCTATATGACATCTGTCAAACAGATTTATATGGAACCTTATTCTAAATAAGTTATTGCACTGTTAAAACTTATCCGTTGAAGGAAATGGTAGCTCAGAGCGACTCATGATTAGCCTTATCATGTCTAACATGATTCGGTTAATCCGTTCGGACACACCGTCACTTTGACGTGTTCCGGGAGGAGTCCTCATTTGAAAGAATACTATACTCTTTCAAGTATATAAGAAACTTATTGCTTAAGTATTTTCCATTACGGTCTTACCGTGACGGTATAATACTATAGCCGATCTGTTTGTCTATTTCGTGTCGAAACTCTAAAAGTTTCCGATTTGTGTTCTTCAAAAGAAACACATAACCATAACGTGATGCCACATCCGAGGTCACGAAATATTCATGTTCACATCTAGCCTAGCTAGATATGGGCCCACTTACTTCACCATGAATAGGGCTAACAGATCGGTGGCCCTTATACTATTACCAAGTAAATAGTATTTTAGGTACTTTACCTAATAAACTAGATTCGCAGACCTTATTTGAATAGTCAAATCAGTCCTAGTACCCACTCTTCAAAAGTGTGGATATACGAGTCTCGTTAATTGTGTCCTAGACAACAATGCCACAAATAAGTCTCTATTGATCAAATCAATTTGAGCTATTTATTTGTCATTTTATATGTTTGAGATTTTATTTATATTCAAAATATAAATTCTGTTATTTACATCTAATGTATTTATCTCAGTATCATCTTTATATAATAAAACACTTAGTGTTCTATAATATAAAGGTTTTATCCGCAACGGATTAAACACTGATATAGAGATAATGTCTCTAGTCAAACTAGTTACATTATAACAGTTCCTAATTTAAGTATATACCCAAAGGGTAGTTCCTAAACTTAGGTATCTACGGTCGAAACAGCGACTTTCGTCCCGTTTCCGATTCGCAGAGAAATCTCAGCTTGAAGTCAGTATCCTGCTCAAAGCAGATTCTGAACATCAATACATATATTTTATGTACCACACTAAGTATTTAAAATCTAATTTCAATACTAGCTGTGAACATAACTAAGACAAACATTTTTAAAGTAAGAGCCTTGCCCTTTCTTTAATTCCTTCGTGTCTGCCATATCCAAATGGTAGTCACTTTGGGATATGTCAATTATCCTTTTCAATATTTCAGAAACCTTAGGCCAAGCCTTGGGTTTTAGAATATCGAAACGATGTGCACCTCGTGCTACATGCCCAATTGCAAACTTTGACTTTATCTCTCTAGAATAGTCAATTAATTCTCCAAGAATTATAAATTGCAATTTTAATACTTCTTAAATCTAAAATTAGATTTATGACAAGTATATTAAATTAAGCATTAAAGTCATCATCACATAAATCTTCCAAAGATTTTATGCTCTACTTATTTTGCTTAATTTTGGGCTTAAGGTATAATAAGTTATTTTATCAAATAAAGTAACCTATTATTTATTCCCAATTTGAAAATTAAATCATTTAAAATATTTTAATCCCAGATTATATTTTAAATATCCAACTTTTCAATTTTATCTTGATTACAATAGTCCAACTATTTAATCAACGATAGTAGTGGTACTATATATTATAATGATTATAATAGTCCAACTATATAATCAAATATAATCCAAATTAATTAACCTCAATTACATTGATTACTATAATCCAATTATAAAATCAACTGTAAACTGAAATTAATTAATTCAAATATATTGATTAATATAATCCAATTATATATAATCAAGTATAATACAGTCCAACTGTTTATTAAAACAACAATTTAAATATTAGTCCAACTAACATTTAATCTACGACGAAATAATTTAAATGAGCGCGTATGGCGAGTAATTGAACGAGTATTGCAAATTCAATTCTTGCCTCCCACTATTTTTCGTCGAGCCTCTAACCCTCTGTCGAGTACTCGGGAAACCGTGTTTCCTAGTGGGCTAGGATCCCGTTAAATATCACACAATCTTGACTTTGGCCAACAAATTGTATGATAATTAACTAGGTAGATCTCTAAGATCAATTGGATCTCATCCAACTCCTAGATCCAGTAGGTGGACATCCAAGTCCCAAACATATATCTTATATATGCCTATACATCGAATGTATACCCTAACCTTTTTCCTCTGAATCAACTAGGCCTTGGCTTTGGCACAACAAACCTAGTGATCCCAGTCAAGCGCGGACCCATTGACATGGAAGCTTCGTAATCAATGTCAATGGACAAGAAGTGGTCTTGACTTTGGCCAACAAACCACAACTTGGACACGACACCGATATGGAACAAAGCCTCGTGATTAAAACACATCTTTGACGGACAAGGGCTTGACTTTTGCCAACAACCCCTGCCAATCTCGGATCTTGAGTAAGAATCACTCAATGGAAGGAAAATAAACGCTTGATATTTAACGAGGGTTTTTCGCGTGCAATTGGCTACCAATTTTATTATCTTTGTTAAGGTCTCATCATCATACACCCTTAAACATGCATTCTAAACACATAATAAAGCGCATATGATAAAATAATAATGATATGCGGATGGATATTTTACATTGATCCTAGATCAAATCTCTCATTTCTCTCTCCAGCTAGCACATGTATTTACTTCTACCCGTTACACTACACTTCTAAAGAAACCTCATTTACATTGAGGGGAATAGGTGAGAAGAGAATACAAAGAAATAGGAGATAAGGCTGGACTCGCAGGTCCAATTAATAAATCAAATTTATTACAATTTCCAAAATCGCCCCACCCGACTAATATCCATCCGATATACATTATTCAAACATCACAACCATGTATTCATACAAGCATGTTATCAATCAATCTAATCAAATTAATTAATCTTGATAATTAGTGATCATCCAATGTTCAAACAAAGATTTGATTTTGTTCGAGTCAAACTCGTATTGCGAACACGTACTCAAAGTACGATTTCTCAAATTAAATTAAATTACATAATTAAATCCAATTTAATACGTATTTAATTCTAATTCATTATTTAATTCCAAATTAAATATTACACTTTATAAAATAAACCTTTACGACTTAAATTCCAAATTTAATCGTTACGGGTCTCAAAGCCCGATTAATATCCAATATTAATTTAATTAAAGTCCAATGGGCTTTTAATTAATTTCTTGAGGCGTGGACTTTTGGTCAACTCGGGTCAAACCGAATAACCAAAATCCAATCCGGGAGTTACCCCATAAGCCCATAAATTAATTTAGGCCCATTAGGCCCAATTAAACGTTAAAGGTTCATTAGTCGCATTTGGGCCTTTTGGAAGCGGTTTTGGGCCTAATTGGATCCAACCAATTTTGGCCTAAACCAACTTTGTACAACAAAGTCCAATAAACCCAATAACAACTTTAAAAGCCCAAATCCAATTTAAGGCCCAATAATTTAATTTCAAAAATTCCAAATTTCCAATTAAATTACCTAAAGTGTATAGCATTATTAATTACCCAAATCAAAGTTTCCAAAACATGAAATTTGTCCAATTAATCATGCTTAACATCAATTAATCATGTCCAACATAATTTGATCAAAATCAAACCCAATTAATACATGCTAAAGTCTCGGCCATAAGGGGAAAAAATGCCCAAATCAAATTCAATCCAATTGAACCCAATCAAACATAAATTCAACATCCCCAAATGATTTCTAAGTCATCCAATGAACAAAAAATCAAAAATCCAAGACATAGGGAGCTTGCCAAATTCGGCCATCAAAGCAATTTGGGGAAAATTGTTCCAAACAATTTTCAACAAATTGATCCAATCAATCCTCAATTAAACAACTTTAAGCATTCTAAATCATCCAATTTCATTAAATGCTCAAAATCAATTTACCCAAATTTCATTGGCCAACAATAAGCAAATTGGGGAAAAATGTTCCAAACATTTTTCATCAAATTGATCTAATCAATCATCAATTAAACAACATTAAGCATTCTAAATCATCCAATTTCATTAAACATGCTCAAAATCAAGTTTACCCAAATTTGTCATGCCCAAAATTGGGGAAAAATGGATCCAACCAAATTTCATGAAATTGATTACGCACAACATCAATTCAACCTCATTCAAGCATACTATACTAAACAATTTAATCATTTGATGCTCAAATTGAGTTTACCCAAATTAAAGTTTTGGCCAACATTAAGCAAATTGGGGAAAATCAATCCAATTAATTTTTCATCAAATTGATTACATATAACTCTAATTTATTCATATACAAGCATTCTTAAAAAAAACAATTTTTCAAAATCATGCTTAAATCAAAAAGCCCCAAATTTGCTCAAGAACCCTAAATTCGTTTTATGCAACCAATAGCTCAAGATACCATTGTTGAGTTTCAATCAAGTCCCAAGATCATAAATCATGCATAAAAAACGAGTTGAATACAACAAAGGAGTAAGGCGGAATCATACTCACATTGATGGGTTTGATGCTAGGAAGAACAAGACCCATTTTCCTCCTCCATGAAGCTCGGTTTTGACTCCTGTGAATGCTGGACTGCTCGATTTGGGCTGGAATTCCTCCAGATTCGGCCATGGGAGACTCCATGGAAGCTCAAAGCTTCAAGCTCCAAAAATAAATCCAAGCTCACAAATTCGTTTCCCTATCACCATAATATAACCCATGTGTGTGCTAGCACTACTCTTCTTCATTTGCTTCTCAAAATTTCGGTCAAACCAGAAAATTTTGTGAAGAAATCGGCTTGAAGCCGTGAGAGGGAGAAGAGAGAAAGATGAAGGGTTTTTGGCTCCAAAAGCCTAAAACCGTGAATCACACAAACAAGGAGAGAAAGCGATCTTTTATATATCATTTTATTTTTCTTTATTTACCAAGTAATATAAAATAAAAGGATATACAAAACTTTTATTAAAAAGTCAAAAGCTAAAAGCAAAAGCTTTCAACTTTTCACTCATCACTTCTACTTTTTACATCAAGTCACTTCACTTTAATAAAGTGACAACATATCATATCACATCACTCAAAGTGACAAGTGATTTGACAATTGACGCGACTAGTGATTTGACGCTTGATGTGACTTGCGTGTCGCGTTCGAATTCGAAATGCGAATGCGCTCGCAATCAATCTCGGGCTCGGGTTCGCTAATTCCAAATTAACGAATTTTCCGTCGCGTCGTAATTAAATGATTACGCCTAGCGAAATCACTATTCACGTCGCTAACGAATTAATTCTAAATTAATTCGTTCGCCCGAATTAAAATAATTTTAATTCCGCGTCGAAATCCAATTTCTTATAATATATCGAATATATTATTTTATCGATTAATTCCAAATTAATCGTTCTCTCTTTCTTTAATTAATATTTTATCCCAGATAAAATATCTCCGCAATTAATCCCAGATTAATTTTCTCTCTTCTAATTAATCCCAGATTAATTAAAGTGCGAGTTATACATCATCGGTGAATCTTCAGGAAGCGACCCATGAGATCTCCGGATATGTTGGCAGTAAATACGGTCGTCGGACTATCCAAACACGTAAGTATCGCGTACTACGTTTATACCGATTTACAAGACAATGTTGGCTTCTAGCAAAGCGCCATGCCTACCCAATTCTCCAGAAATATTCTTACAGGAATATATAGATCTGTATCAAGCGTAGTATACCGTAGTATTGTGTATATCGGCCCAGTATCGGATAGTCACGTGCTAGGGCTGGGGCTGGATAAGTGTCTGCCCCGTCCGAAGCACTGTCGGATGTCTGGTAACTAGTCTCTATAATCGGATATGCATGACCTAGTCATAATATCCCGATGGTTGCGCAACACTTAAGAGCACTAATACCGTATCATGCGTGACATCATCTCCACTATGACTGAAGTGATACTTCCGTCTTGACATCACACCCAATACACTACGACTCTCTGATAAACCCAGAAGTGGTGTACGCAGAACCGGTTAAAGCCCTGTACCACCAAGACCAAAGTCTATCGATTATCGTAAGTATTAGCGATGTAAGTCTCAGGTTAAGACTATACACACCTACCTTGATTTCGGCCTCCCATAGACACATAGTCATAATACCAATGGGATTCCGAGGGGTCTATCCAGAGCGAAGCTGTTTCCCGTACCATCGGTGAAACACGACCTCCTATCGCACTTGCATAAGTATCCAATACTTATATATATGAGAACTATGCCGTTGTGCCCTCACAACGCGCACAAGTGCAATACTAGCCTATTCCGCATTATCGATGTCCAGTCTCGATAATACTCCGGCTAGGGATATTTAATGATTAATCCTTCGGGGACTGATACTGTCTCATATCATTCTCAGTCCAGGAACTAATCACAGGGACCTCTCTTCATTTATATATCTATGGTGATCTAATCACAAATGATGAGAGTGCAATTTCCTTGTCACATAGTTAATTTGTTACAACAACACAATGATCTGTGCAAATAGTGACGCTATGGGTCATTTTGTCCAACACAATAAATACCTTGGAAGATTATGGCAGGAATGTTCCATCAAAGCAGCCTTTCCCATGGGAAAAATTCTCCCGGGAGGCCAGGAGCCACTAGAGCTGAGGAAGAAAGCTCTAGGGAGCTCGGAGGCATATCCAGAGCGGAGACCTAAAAGACTTCTCCATAGCCTCAAAAAAATAAGACTGTTCCACTGGAGAAGAAGAATAGCACGACCAAAGGCACAACTAAAGGCCGAAGCTCTTCATTCAGCCTTCGAAATTGGGGAGAAGTCATCCGCAGATAAACTAGGTGGGTGCTTACATCATATAGTATGTTGCTAAAATTTCTTTTATGTTTCTAACTTTCTTTTTGTTCTGCGGTGACTCATGAGATGAAATCTAAAAAAGATCTGAGCTGATTAATTGCCAGGAGGGAAGCATTGAGGGAATAAGGGAATACCTCTCTCAGCCGGTGATTTCGATCTCCCAGACATAGGTTTCTCTCTTCGTTGGTCCGACCAAGGGTATCCCGGAGATCGAGGTTGACATTCTAATGCCAGACTCATCCCCGAGCACTACGACAGGGGGTGCTTCGTGTTAGGATTGGTGCTCTGAGCGCCAATCCGGATCGTATTTATGTCTGATTCATGAATACGAGCAATATATTTTTCCATGATATTACTAATTTAAATGGTAGCACCTCTTGTCTTTTATATACTTATTCGATCTAATTTCGATTAGATTGATTAGATTGAAACTAAATCTGGTTTAGTGATATGTATATATATTAGACAAAGACCCCAGGATTTTCAACGTAGGGCGCAGTTACAACATAGCTTGTAATTGACATTGGGAAGTGTCACTATAAGTTGTATATCCTTAAATTAAGTTTCTGGTCAAGATTTACTAACACGGGTCGGTTAGTAAAATCCGCTGAGACCAGTACATGTCGTATATCGGACTTGGTCCGATGGTTTATCCCAATGAACCATGAGTCTTGGGAGACTCGTATAGACGTGTAGGTGTTTATTTGATAAATACTGAACGACTCACCGAAGATTTCCTAATAGATGGTACACCAACGTCAATAGGAATCTTCTCGGGTTGAGTAGCATAGTGATTCTTTGACTTGAGATACCACTGTGGATATATGAGTTATCCTCCACACTTAGATGGCAGTCATGTCACCGATCTATTTAGATCAGACCTCCGCCTGTTCATTGAGTGTGGACTCATACTCATGATATCCTGTGAGTATCAAGAAAGGATCTGTCAATTCTGTGTACAGAGCATAGGTAGTCCATATGTGATTAACAATCTGTTAAATCTATAGTCATAGTATACTTCGGAAGTGAGTTCCGAATGTTATTTAGAGATTACTAATAGATACGTCGACAAGATTATTCCAATAGAGATTTGACGTTTATATATATATCTCTGTGATACATCCAGATACCTGTGACAGAGGTATTATACGTATGCAATGACCTTGACCTGTATGATTCAGTGAGTTTATTTGTGGTCGTCATAATTTACGGGTGGGTGAATTATGGACACGAAATTGGATTTCGTGACGGATATGCCTGAATCTAAAGAGTCTCACTAATGAGATATACTCATACAACACTAGGGCTACTGTTATGAATAATACTGATTATTTATAACTCGTTTAATGGTTAAACGAAAAATACATGCAATCGAGACCTAACGGTCATTTCCGAATTAATGTATATTTGTATTTAATACTTGATTTTATTAAATACACATTAATAAAATATCAATTTTTGATTTTTGATATATATCATTAATATATGTATGTGAGATATTTATTGTAAATATAATACATATATTTAAGATATTTATATTTATTATTTAATTATTTAATTGTTAAATAATTAAATTTATTTATAAAGTAAATATCTTTTATAATGATTTGCTTTATTAAAGTTGGAAATGACATGGTTTCATTGGAACACATTTTGATTCACTTTATAATAGATAAGGTGTTAACTTTATTAAGTAAAATGTGGACTAATGATATTTGAACAAAAATAAAATAATTGTTGTTTTATTTTTGCTTCTAATTTTCGGCCAAAGTGAATTTGGTTAAACAAAATTGTTTTGTTTCATTTTTTGACTTAGACAAGTTGAACAAAATTTTACAAAGTGAGTTGAGAGCAAAGGTGAAGAAAGAAAGGAAAAACAAAGCCAAAATTTAGAATTTTGTAAGTAATTTCATACTTTCTTCTACATATAAATTATTTCTATTATTCTTAACTTCAAATTGCGTTGTTAAGATGATGTCTCTACTCTTGTAGTTTGTAATTAAATTTGTTGGAAGCTTGTTTGAAGGTATTAAGCATGTATGATTAATTTATAAGCTTATTAGTGTAATTAAGCTCAATAAATTAATTAGAGATTAAAGTTGTCATTCTAGAGTTGATTAGCCATTAATAATTAACCTAGAATTGTTCTTGATTAATTTCATGATGGTGAGACTTGATTGGTGTGGTAATTGATTGATTAAAGTGTTGAATTTATTCAATATCGGATTGAGCTAATTCAAGTTCCAGAATAAAGAAGACTCAATGATCTACAACTTTGAAGAACAAAATAATTTTGAATTCTGAAGATATAATGACCGAAAGTGATGTAACATCCGGACGTGTGTTATGTGTAATTATTAAAGTCATTTTCAAAGCAAATAAATAAATAAATAATAAAAATAGTCAAACTCCCACCAAATATGATAGCAATTTGTGGAGCAATTAGTGGAGAAATTAATAATGGATTTGATGGAGCAATTAGTGGATCAATAATAATGGATTTGGTGGATGATTTGATAAAGGTAAAATTTTGCCTATAAATACCAAGCCATTTCATTTGTAAATTGATACTTTCTTCTAACGAATTCCTTAAGAATACTAAGAAGATTGTATCTTGTTTGTTTATTTACAGCTTTCAGTAATTAATTTCCGCTTTCGCACTTTCTTTTCTTTACTTTTTCAGTTTTTACTTTCCGCAATTTACTTTTACGCACAGTACTTTCCTTTCTTTACTTTTTCAGTTTTTTTTTCAAGCAATGAGGAGGCAACTCCCCATTGCTGGGGTAAAAGGTAAAGCTTTTATTATTGCTATTTAGATTAATATCTCCTAATTATAATATAATAACTATTTAAAATCTGTCTTAACGAGGATACCGCCATATTGGTCGGTTGGTAATTAATTATAAATTGGTTTTAACCTGACTAAGCATGGATACCGCCTGGTTGGTCGGTTGGTAATTAATTATTAATTTGACTTAATCAGGATACCGCATATATGGCTGGTTAGTAATTATCACTCAAAGTTAATATATTATATTAAGGGAGATATCTAAAATAGAAGTAATAAAAGTGGATCCATTTACCTCATCATTTTCTTTTATTGTACTTTTACTTTATTTACTTTTCAGCCATTTACTTTTCAGCAATTTATTTTTCAGTAATTTACTTTCAGCATTTACTTTTCAGCAATTTACTTTTCAGCATTTACTTTCAGTATTTACTTTTCAGCAATTACTTTTCAGCAATTTACTTTCAGCATTTACTTTTCAGCAATTTACTTTCAACAATTTACTTTCAGCATTTACTTTTCAGCAATTTACTTTCAGCATTTACTTTTCAGCATTTAATTTTCAGTATTTAATTTCAGCATTTACTTTCCGTCATTTACTTTTCAGCAATTCACTTTTCAGCATTTTACTTTATGTCTTTTATTTTATTTAAGTTTTTACTACCCGTAAATATGTGTCGTAACTAAGCTAGTTATCTGGGTTGTGATGAAGTCCAATATCACCGGTTTATAAGGGGTTAAATTACGGTTTGGGTAATATAATGGTTTATTTATTGAGTCTTAATCTTAATGCATCTTGTTAACTGGCCATTAATAAGATTGATTCGGTAAACTTAAAATGAACTTGGAAAATGGATTTTAGGTTTAAGACCTTAGACTTAATAAACCAAGATCTTCTTTGAGGATAGATAACCCTTTAATATATTTCCTTACAAGATAGGAATATACCTGTCGGGCGGGGGTAGCCATAATTGGAACTTAATCTTAATGAATTCAGATAACTTAATTGACATAGGAATATGATTAATTGGGTTATGTTGTGTATTTGTATTTGACCATCGGAAGAGACTTTTACATAATTTCGTGTTCCAGGTTAATAAATCGATATATTACACAACCATAAGATAACCTTCATCTTTAAAAATGATATTGGAAAGATTCACAACCCTGGATAGTTTTATAAAATTGAATTTTCCTAAATCTACTTTCAAGAAATTTCATTTACTTGTTTTAAGTTTAAAGTCACCATCCAATCAAATAACCAATCCATTAGATACTCGTAAGAATTTGACTTCATAAATTAATAACAAAAGGTTTTAAGTCCTTGTGGGATCGATACTTTTATACTACTTGAACGATACATGCGTTTGCGTTATACGTGTGTGATTACGCCGGTCAAGTTTTTGGCGCCGTTGCCTGGAACTTATTTATCTTTCGCTATTAGTTATGAGGTTAGATACCTTTACTTGTATCTAATTTCATTTTACTTATTATTTTTGTTTTCTTGTGTTTCAGGTTCTCAGACACTACAAGAGACGAACCAGAAGCTTTGAACTCCAACCGCTTGACCCAGAGATTGAAAGAACCATCAGACAGTTGAGAAGGGAAATGCGAGAAGGCCACTTCCCATTCGAACGTTGCACCACCAATTCCTATTCGAGACAGAACCATTCCGGTGGTTGACAGACTCATTTCTTGTATTGTACTTCCTCCCTTACCAGCAAATACGGGTGACATCAAAACATGTATCCAGATGATTCAGCAGTCAGTACAGTTTGGGGGAAATGCAACTGAAGATCCTAATGCCCACATCAGCAACTTCCTGGAAGTTTGCGGTACTTTCAATTACAACCGAGCAGCTGAAGAAGTAATGAGACTGCGGGTTTTTCCATATTCCCTGAAAGACAGAGCTAAAGCTTGGCTACATTCACTTCCAGCAGGTTCTATCACAACTTGTAACACTCTAGCCACAAAATTCCTTGCAAAGTACTTTCCCCCAGCCAGAACTGTAAAGTTGAGGAATGACATCACATCCTTTATGCAACAAGATTCAGAATCCCTCTACGAAGCTTGGGAAGGATTCAAGGATTTACTTCGAAAATGTCCTCACCATGAAATTGCAAAGTGGCTACAAGTCCAAACCTTCTACAATGGACTTTCTGGAATAATAAGAACCACAATTGATGCTGCTGCTGGAGGTGCTTTAATGGAAAAAGGAGAAGATCAAACATGAGACCTAATTGAAGAAATGGCTAACAATAATTCATTGGGCCAACCAAAAGGAGCTTGATCCAACGAATTGCTGGAATTTATGAAGTTAGAGCCAACACAGCAGTGAATGCCAAGCTGGATCAGATATGCAAATTCATAGAAACTCTCAGCATGCAAGGTAATGCTGGATTCACAAGTTCACCATATGGAGGAGCACGAGAGCCAAACCAACATAAAGAAACAGTGAATTATGTCAACAATTTCAACAAACAGGGGAACAATCCATATTCCAATACTTACAACCCAGGGTGGAGGAATCATCCCAATTTCACATGAAGCAACAATTCAGGGCAAATGAACAATCCACCACCAGGATTCCAACAGCGCATGAAAAAGAACCAGGCATAGCGGAAGTGTTGACCCAGTTAAAAAAATACGATGCCATGTTTCAAAATCAGGCAGCATTAATTCAAAATCAAGCAGCATCAAATGAAGCTATGTTTCAAGCCCAATCAACATTGAATCAAAGCTTAACTGCTTCTATAAAAGCACTGGAGAATCAAATTGGACAACTGGCCAATGCTCAGAGTTACAGACCGCCAGGTAACATTCCTAGCAATACTGAACCAAATCCAAGAAACATGGGGAATGAGCAATGTCATGCCATCATTTTAAAAAGTGATAATGAAATCAACAAAGATGTTGGAATCAAGGCACCCATTGAAGAAGTTCCAAAAGAAAGCAGTGAAGCAATTCCGCCGATGGAGGAAAAAGAGTAAGAAAGAATCACTTTACCTCCACCTTTTCCACAGCGTCTCCAGAAAAATAAATTGGACAAGCACTTTGCTCGATTCTTGGAGATCTTTAAAAAGTTTCATATCAATATTCCATTTGCAGAAGCATTGGAACAAATGCCTAGCTATGTCAAATTCATGAAAGACATTCTTTCACGAAAGCGAAGATTGGGAGATTACGAGACAGTAGCATTATCAGAAGAATGTAGCGCCATCATTCAGAGGAAGCTTCCCCCAAAGTTGAAAGATCATGGCAGTTTCATTGTTCCTTGCACCATAGGAGAACATGACTTCGGTAAGGCTTTGTGTGATTTAGGTGCAAGTGTTAACTTGATACCTTTTTCTATCTACATGAAACTGCAGATTGGAGAAACAATGCCTACCTCAGTCTCTCTACAACTTGCTGATAGAACGCTCATATTTCCGAGAGGTTTGTTAAAGATGTGCTGGTCAATGTTGACAAATTTATTTTCCCAGCAGATTTTATTGTCCTTGATATGGAGGAAGACGAAGATGAAGGGGTTTTATTGACGGAAATCTGGTAACGCAGCGGAATAGTGGAATATCAATATTTTCCGATTTCAAAAATTTTTCTCGGATTAATCAAATAAACTTATTTATTTATTATCCAATAATCAAATTATGAAATAAAACACATTAAATCAAATTTATGTGAATTTACCGAATTACCCTTAAACATAACATTGTTGTTTATTTTAATCTGAAATTGTTCGAAACGATTTTGGATGATTCTAAATCATTACATATATGAATTTAACATGTCATACATTTTGACATTCAAATTGCAACAAAAATTTCAAAAAATAAACCCCAAAGCCGAGAGCCATATTAGAGCATCAAAGTGTGCATTTTGCACTTTCCATGTTCAAAATATATCAAGATGAAATCCAATCAACATAAGATTTTATATGTATCTAATAAACATCCAAATACACAAAATAAATGAAAACCCCCAAATTTGGAAGTGGTCTTAAACCCTAATTTTTCAATTTCTTCAAATTGGACAAATTAGACCAAATTGTTTAAATCTAATACTTCAATCATGTTTCTTCTTCATTCAATCAAGTCTCAACACAATGAAATAACTATAGATCAAATCTACATCATTTAAGAGTGGGTCAACAACTCTAGATTAGCAACAAGTTTCTCAAACTATCAAAAGTGTGCCTATTAACATATTAGAAGCATTCTTTGAAATTTATACATGCTCAACAATTTTCAAATCTTTCATCCATAAAAAATACAAAGAATAAAGAATAGAAAAAAAAGAGAAACTCATAGCATAAAGCCTAGAACTCAAGGAACATTTTCCCTTATAATAGCAAGTTGGAAAAACTTACTAAAATCCAAGCTTTTTCTTGTTTTTCTTTTCTTTTCTTCAAGCTTCTTTGTTTTCCTTTTAATGGAGTATTTGATAAGTGTTTCAAGGTTATGAAACCCTAAATGAAAACAAAACAATTTATACCAAAAAAATAAGCCTTGGCCGAAAATTTGGCAAATTAATATCTAGATATTTGTTTTATATTTCATTTAATTTTTGCAACTTGTCCACTTGTTTTAATGATCATTACACTTTAATGATATATTCAACCAAGTCAACAATTGCAACTTAGTCATTAAATAAAATATCAGAACTTAAAAATTCATATTTTAATTAATTTAATCATTTAACAATTAAATAATTAATTAATTAATCAAATACAAATATATATTAAATATGTGTATTATATTTACAATAAATATAAAATACATATACATTTATGATATTAGTCAAATATCTCAATTTGACAATTAATTAATGTGTATTTGAATTAATCAAGCATTAAAAACAAATACACAAAAATTAAGGAAATGACTATCGGGTCAGTACACATGTATTTTGCGTCTAACCTTTAAACGACTTTATAAATAATCAATATTATTTATAATTGTTGCCCTAGTGCTCTACGAGTATATTTCATTAGTGAGACTCTCTAGATTCAGGCATATCCGTCAAGAAATCTAATTTCGTGTCCATAATTTATCCACCCGTAAATTATGACAACCACTGATAAACTCGCTGAATCGTACAGGTCAAGGTCATGGCAAATGTATAATTCCTCCGTCACAAGTATCCGGATAAATCCCAGAGATATAGATGTAAACGTCGATCTCTATAGGGATTATCCAGTCGACTACTCTATTAGAAATCTCAAAAAGAACATTTAGAACTAACTTCTAAATTGTACCACGGGCCCATGGTTTTTATCTGATTGCTAATCATATGGACTACCTATGCTCTGATACACAGAACTGACGAATCCTATCTCGATACACACAGGACACCCTGAGGATCTATCCACACCCAACGAACAGGCGGAGGTCTGATCTAAATAGATCGGTGACGTGACTGCCATCTAAGTGTGGAAGATGTCTCATGCGCCCACAGTGGTATATCAAGTCGAAGAATCACAAGTGCTACTCAACCTGATAAGATTCTTAGTGACGTTAGTGTACCATCCATTAAGAATCTTCGGTGAGTCGTTCAATGTTTATCCGCTATAAACACCTACATGTCTATACTAGTCTCCAAGACTTATGGTTCATTGAGAAACCATTGGAATCATATATTCCTGTATACGACATGTACCGGTCTCAACGGGTTTACTATACTGACCAAATAGTGTAAACCTTGACTAGGAACTGTCTGAGAATGACAACGTTAGGATACTACTCAATGTTAGTTGCGACGTTTTTACAACAGTATCATGACTAGTCATTCTAAGGTCATTACGTCTTTACCATATTAAAAGATACATTATATTATAGAAACTGCATATATTATTCATAATAATAACGTTTTACAGAAGTATTCATAAGAAATACAACCGGGAATTGGCGCTCCGAGCACCAACCCCAACAAAAACTCCCACTTGCTCTAGTGCCAATAACGATTGTATCTAATACCCATCGACTCCACGTGTTTATCAAACAACTTCAGAGGTATAGCCTTCGTCAGCGGGTCTGCTACATTATCTTCACTCGGTTCCTTGTACACGACAATATCCCCTCGTGACACAATCTCTCGAATGATGTGGTACTTGCATTCCACATGCTTCGATTTTTGATGCGCCATCGGTTCATTTGCTTGCGCAATGGCTCCAGTATTATCACAATATAACGGAATCACATTCTTGATACTTGGGACAACTCCCAATTCTGTGATAAAGTTCTTTATCCACACAGCCTCTTTTACAGCTTCAGAAGCTGCAATATATTCCGCCTCAGTGGTGGAATCTGCTGTTGATCCCTATTTGGAACTCTTCCAACAAACTGCACCTCCGTTAAGGGTAAATACGAATCCAGATGTAAACTTTCTATCATCGGGATCCGATTGGAAATCGAAATCCGTATACCCGTTAACTTACAGTTCGTTTCCTTCATAAATTATTAACTTATCCTTAGTACCTTTAAGATACTTAAGGATATGTTTAATGGCCATCTAATGTTCATTACTTGGATTGGACTGATATCTGCTAGTTACACTAACAGCGAAACTGATATCAGGCCTTGTACATAACATGGCATACATTATGCTACCCAAACATGAAGCATAAGGTTGGTTAGACATTCTAACCTTCTCATCTTTCGTTTGTGGACTCATCTTCTTTGAAAGGTGAATCCCATATCTGAACGGTATGTTTGCTGTCTTACAGTTACCAATATTATACCGTTCCAAGATCTTATCTATGTACGTTGATTGGGATAACCCAATCAGTCTCCTTTGTCTATCTCTATAGAGTTTTATCCCTAAAACATAGGAAGATTCTCCCAGGTCCTTCATGGAGAAATTCTTACAGAGGTACGCTTTGACGCTTTGTAACATACCTAAATCATTCCCAATGATTAGGATGTCATCAACATATAGGACTAAAAATACGACCATGCTCCCACTGGCCTTCTGATACACACAGGATTCTTCCGAATTCTTGAGAAAACAATCTCGTCGAATCAAAGATTCCAACTTCGTGAAGCTTGTTAAAGTCCATAACTGGACTTCTTAAGCTTACATACCATACCTGAGTTTTCGCTGGATGCAAAACCTTTCGGCTGTTCCATATATATTTCTTCATCAAGAAATCCATTCAGAATACATCCATTTGCCAAATCTCGTAGTCATGATATGAAGTTACAGAAAGTAAAATCCGAATAGACTTAAGCATTGCTACTGGCGAAAAAGTTTCATCGTAGTCGACGCCAGGTCGCTGCGTGTAACCTTTTGCTACCAGTCGGGCCTTGTAAGTTTCAACCTTACTGTCAGGCTCACGCTTCATCTTGTAAACCCATTTACAACCGATAGAAACAATTCCTTCGGGAAGCGGAACCAAGTCCCAAACTTGATTCTCATGCATTGAGTCTAACTCGGATTTCATGGCACTTTGCCACTTTACGGAGTCAATGTCCAACATCGATTCTCTATAGGTGAAAGGATCTGTCTCTTCAACTAAGAGAACATCTAGACTCTTTTCTTGTATCAAATACAAGCGTTCATGAGGTCTAGATACCCTTTCTGACCTACGGAGTGTGTGTATTGAAGGTCCTTCATCTACTTAAACTTCAGGTTCCTCCGTTGGTTCGTTGTTTTCAGGTTGGACTTCATCAAGTTCAACATGTCTGTGATTACCACCTTCTGACAAAAATTATACTTCTAGAAATTTTGCGAAGCGAGCTACGAACACATTTCGATGCTCGGTATCATAGAACAAATATCCCCTCGTATTCGAAGGATATCCGACAAACCTAAGCTTTTGCCCTTGAGGCGAAAGCTTATCGTGCTGAGTCACCCTAACATAAGCTGGACAACCCCAAACCTTAATGTAACTAAGATTTGGTCTCCTACCGAACCATATCTCATACGGTGTCGTAGGAACAGCTTTTGAAGGAATCTTATTCAAAAGATGTGCAGCTGTTAAAAGAGAGTAGCCCCATAAATAATATGGCAAATCTGTGAAACTCAACATTGATCGGACCATATCCAATAAAGTCCGATTTCTCCTCTCAAACACTCCATTGTGCTGTGGAGTACTTGGAGGAGTATATTGAGCGAGAATCTCATTCTCCTTCATATAATCCATGAACTCACCACTCATATATTCGCCGCCTCGATCGGATCGAAGGCATTTAATATATTGACCAGTTTGTTTATCTATTTCATTTCGGAACTCTTTGAACTTTTCAAAGGTTTTCGATTTATGTCGCATCAAATACACATAACCTTACCGTGACAAATCATCGGTAAAGGTAACGAAGTACAAATAACCACTGTGAGCAGTCTGACTTAGTGGACCACATACATCAGAATGTACGAGTTCCAGTAAGTTAGTGGCGCGATGTCCAACACCAGAAAATGGGGCTTTGGTCATCTTACCATGAATACACGATTCACAAGTTGGATATGATTCAATGGTGAGATTTGGTATCAAACCATTCCTAACCAATTGGGTAAGGCGTTTAACGCCTATATGTCCTAGTCGCATGTGCCAAAGTTCAGTATTATTAATTACAGGCAAACTACGTTTATTAACTCCAATATTTAAAATATCTTTTGAAGTTTGCAATGTATAATGACCATGCTGGTTTGGACAACAAAGGATCTGAATATTACTTTATCATATAAATACAAAGAATAGTTCTTAATATTAATACGAAAGCCTTTTGTATCCAATACAAAAAGTGATATAATATTAGCTACACATCCTGGTACAAAATGACAGTCATTTAACAAAAGTGTCATATTCGGCAATAAGAACTCGCATACTCCCACTGCAACTGCATCCAGAGAGTCTCCACTCCCGAATCGTAACTGCATCTCTCCAGGCTTCAGTCTTCTATTTTCCTTCAGCACCTGCAACGAATTGTAAATGTGAATGAGACATGCAGAATCTAAAATCCAAGTTGGATGTAACGGCTTCACAAGCCAAAGATAAATCAATAACTGGAAAAATAAATGTACCTGATTGTAGGCACTGCATTTTTTTGCATAAGACCGATGATGAGTCTCGTATGGAGACACTATCTTTTAAGTCGGGAGTAGTAGCATGAAACGTATGCCGGAAGGGAAAATTCTGAAATTAATAGCTCGTCAATTTTTAACTCGCTGGTTGTCCGCGGATTTGCTCAGTCGATTCTTGTTTTTAAAAAAAATTAAAAATCTTGGCCCAGAATCCACGCACCCATCCAAAACCCTAACCCTAGCTCACCACTATATAAGGACCCCTAAACTAAACCTAGTTTTTGGCATCAGCCTATGGAAGTCACGCCCAAAAGAGAAAAAAACCATAATCCCCTGGCTTCTCCCATCACCTTCCTCCCAACATTCACACGGCAAATGATTTTAACAAAGAAAACTATGAAACCCTAGCCACTTAGACTGCTCTCCTCGATCTCTCACCACCTGATCAACTCACGACAACCCCTTGAATTCTAGGCATCCACAAAAAAAACACAGAAGCAGACCCTACACGCCTCTGTCTCTGGTCTCTCGGCCCCTAAGCTCTCTCCGGCTTCAGCCCATCACTCACGCAAGAAGGAAAAGAAAATAAAACCCTAGCACATAACTCATCACACCTGGATCTCTCTTCTCTATCCTCTGATCAAAACCAGCCCCCACGACACTTCCCTGACCATCACAAATAGCCAGCACAAAGCCACCCTTATCGGCATCAACAAACTACCACCACAACCCACACGAATCTACGACCAGCTCACACGTCTCTCTTCTCAGCCAGCAGCCACACGTAAAAGCAAGACAAAACCTTCACACCTCTCAGGCAAAGCCGTGAACAAACAAGCCAATAAACCTTAGACGCCACTGTCATATCTCTCAAAAAGAAACCCTAAAACCCTTCTCTCTTACAGATCCACTCGGCAGCCACCTAAGCCTCATCATCTCTTAAACTCGACAAAGTCACATCAACAAAGTCACGTTAAGCCACCACACCTCACGTCCCTCTTCATTCTCTCCCACCTGTAACATACGACCACTCACAAAGTAAAGGAGGAACCCTAATAGCTGGATGACTCACACCTAGAAAACCCTAACCAAAACTATCCTAGCGGCACCTTTCTCTTCCTTCACCCACTCACTGGACACACTTCACACGATAAACACAAAAATAATAAACCCTGATAAGCTTCTGGACTCTCTCAAACAGCATGCGCTTCTTCCCCACACTCTCTCATTCTCTCCATCAACCGAGGTGTTTTCAGAAGTTAAAATGGCCAATTGATGTGGGAAGTAATTTCTTTGTGTTGGCGAGTAAGACTAAGCATGTGGGCAAAACTGGGTTTGTGGATCAAAAGTCATTTTGGAACCTGTTTAGGAGCTTTGATAGGTTGTGGGTGGTGTTGATATTGTTCATTCAGGCTGCGGTTATCGTGGCGTGGGAGGAGAGAGAGTATCCATGGCAGGCATTGGAGGAGGGAGATGTTCTGGTTTGTGTTTTGACTGTGGTTCTTACTTGGAGTGTGTTAAGGTTTTTGCAAGTGTTGTTAGATTTCGCAATGCAATGTAGACTTGTTTATAGGGAGACTAAGTTACTTGGTGTGAGGATGGTGTTTAAGGGTGTTGTGGCAGCAGTGTGGATTGTGGTTTTCGGAGTTCTTTATTCTAGAATTTGGATGCAAAGGAATAGGGATCATATATGTTCTACTGAGGCAAATAACCGTTTACATATATTTCTTCGGGCGTTACTTATGTTTATCTTACCAGAGTTATTGGCTATATCTCTGTTTTATATTCTTTGGATTAGAAATTTGCTTATGAACACAAATAGGAGGATCTTTTATGCGTTAACGTGGTGGTTTCACAGTAGAAGTTTTGTTGGTCGTGGATTGAGAGAAGGACTTATGGGCAATTTGAAGCATAGTTCATTCTGGGTCCTTGTGTCGGCTATAAAATTTGTATTCAATTGCTTCTTGCAGATTAAACTCATGATCAGTCCCCAAACTAGTCCAGAAAACCACCCCAAAATAGTGAGCTGAAACAGCGAACCAGTGAAAATAGCAGAAACGTTAACCCTTCCGGCGGCATCCCAACGCACTCCCGAGAAGCGACTTTAAAGGTAAGACCTGAGGGCACCCTTTGTTATATTTTATTTTGTCGTCCTGGAAACGACATGCTTGGTTGGACGTGGAATATGTCCAACCGGGCATGCGAAGTCCTAGATTGAAAACGGTCAAATTCTTTGGTCACATATTTATTATTCTGTATTTATTTCGCATTATTAGTCTTTTATTATTTTGCATTTAATTTCCGTTTATTGTTGCTTTATTATTCCGCATCTGTTTTGTTCACTTTGATTATTTATAGTTATATGCATTATTATATTTCATGTATGCCAACATTGGGTTAATGATTGTGTTATGTTAATGTTTGAGTGTTATCCTTTGTGGTATATCGGATGGAAACCCCGACATAAATTTCATAGCCGATTCCGAATGGACGGTACTATGATCTGTACTCGGGATACAATTCCATGTACCACTTGGAAAAATGCCCACGTTTGTGTTTATGTCAATATTAGTTATCTTCTTTTGCATTACATCATAGCATGTTTACTTTAATGCTTAATTGCCTCATTAATTGTCTTTTTTGCATTATGTACCTAGTTGACTCTCTTACTTACGCATGAATATGTAATGGCTATTTGTTTATGTTTCCGCATGTATAAGTATGGCATGTTTATGAAAGTGCATGTTCGCCACTATTTGATTCGGTTTTATGTGCGCTTGTGTGATTATTGTGCGTTTGCGCTTTCATGAATACAATATGCTTATGAAGTTGTATGTTTGTCGCTACTTTGATTCACTTTCGAGCATGCAGGTTTAGATGTACGATGTATGCAAATTTAGGTGTAAGTTTTATTTTCGTGCATATGAACTTAGAAGCATAATACTCTTGGAAATAGGTGTTACTTAGGCTTGACTAAATTATTGCACAAATCCTTTCATTACAAGTGACATAAGTAAGGGACCATTTTGAACCCAACGGTTTGAGGTCTTCCCTTGCGAGGGGTGAGTGCGGCCTTAAATCTCATTTTCCCGGTTCACACCGGGTGGCGACTCCATTATTGCCTGGTTTAGTCCCTCGCAGGCTACTTCGTACTCCCAACCGGGCCGCGAGCCCGGAACAGCATGCGTCACCCAATTTATGTGTCCCCATAGTCTGGCGACTCCACTGGGGATAGAGAATCGGCCCCGAAATAATGTCTTGTAATGTTTGGATTTGTGCTTTAATTAACCGTGTCTATAGTGGGTTGAAGGGGTTAGTTAAAGGCATTGTCAGCGAGAGCCTTTGTCCGCACTCCCGTAAACCCACATGTGAACCTTAGTCGTAGAAATAGTAGAAATTATTATTTTTTTATTGATGTTTTGGACCGTCGTCATTTGGATCCAGTTGGACATTTTGTCAAAAGATGTGAACTTGTTGGGCCATTTAAACTGGGACGAGTTCGTGTCCTTTGACAGTTGGGCCAAAAGCTTCTAAAATGTCGATGGGCTATTTTATGTTTGGGCCTCTTATCATTTGAAGTTGTTTAGCCATTTTATCGCAAAGTGTAAACCTGTTGGGCTTTTTCAACTGGGACAAGTTTGCACCGCGCAATAGTATGATTGAATACTTTAAAATGATAATAGGCCAACTAGTGTAAGATTTTTAAATGGGCTTATATATTACATACATTGCACGTATCTCATGCATCTCATACATACACGCATTATGTTAATCCTGTGTCTTAAAAGCCATCATACATATCCGTTGGGTTAGAGAAGAAAAAAGGTTTTTCAAGAAGAGTTTAGCAAACATAGATAGCGGGGAAAAGGAAATCGAGAAACAGAAAACCTTACGGCAATGATAGAAAGACCATTGGGGGGGCCTTCAAAAAAGGAAAAAAAAAAAAGAGAAAAAAAGAAAAAGAAAAAATGAAGAGAAAAAAAAGAGAGAAAAAAGAGAGAAAAAAATAGTGAAAGAAAAGAGAAGAGAATGAAAAGAAAAAAAAATTGATTGATTGTTTGTTTTAGTCCTTAATAGTTAGACGTAAGTCCGATGATGAAATTGTTTATTTTAGGGTGAAATCTTAGAAACGATAAACTCTTGATGTGCTTTTATCTGATGCTTTGAGTAATTGATCTATGTTAGACTCGTAAGCACTTAATTATAGGTTCTTAGCGGTGAAAACCTGAGTAGTTGGAAAAATGACTAGTTGAAAAAGATTGTAGGTCGGTGAATGACCGTTTGCTTAGATGTCTATCCTGACTTGCTTGTGTTATGATGTGTGGTATGGTTGAAAATAAAAGAAAACGTCTCTAAAGAAAAGAAATAAACAGCCTATAACCGATAAGCGTGAAGCTACCCATGGGCGAGTATTAAGACCACCATGAGGAGAAATGCTACCTTAAAGGGTAGGTGTATTGAAAAAAATGAAAAAAAAAATGAAAAAAATGAAAAAAAAAAAAGAAAAAAGATAGACAAAGGAAAAAAAAAAGAAGGTAAAACCATGCCACATTGAGCGCGAAAAAGCAATTGCATAGCATAACTAAGACATCTAGGTTGGTTTGACCCATCGATCCCGATTTTTGAAACGAACTCTTCGAGTTAGCTTACCTAAGGATTAAGCTGCGAAAGAACCTTTGCACACACACACTTTGAGTCTGGCGTAGATCATTTATTCAAAAACTCAGATTTGAGTTGCATTGAGTGTTTTGAAGGTTCTCTGGTTTCATTACTGGGCATTCTTTGAGGACGATAATATGTATAATTATTGGGACTATTTCGTAGCATGTAATATAATATGATGATGTGGAAGGCCCCACCAAGTGGTTCATCTTGACCAAGTGCAAACAGCGGAGAACAGTAAGCTAAATCAAGACTGGGGGCGACCAGTTTACCACCTCCCGAATCAGGGACATAACGAGATATTGAGTCATGGGACTAAAGAAAATTGAGCAATCAGCAGAAGAGAATTGACAGAAAGAAGCTGTAAGTAGACCCAGGGGGCGACCGAAGACATTTGAAGGCAAGAAGTGCCGAGGAGCACAAGAAAGACCTAACCCATTGGAATAGGAAACACATTCATGCATGCATGCATACATGTCATATACACGCAATCTTTGTCTTGTTTTTGTTCGCAGGTTTTAAAGAAAATAAGAAAGCAGCAAAGGCAAACCAACCAGAAACAGCAACATAGCATCAATCTGGGGGCGAGGCCCTCGTCAGTATTAGTTTTGGGGCGAGGCCCACATCAGTATCAGTTTTGGGGTGAGGCCCACATCAGTATCAGTTGAGGGCAAGGCCCACATCGGTATCAGTTTTGGGGCGAGGCCCACATCTTTTTGAGGACGAGACCCGCATCACCATCAATATGGGGTGAGACCCACATCAGTATCGGTTTGGGGGCGAAGCCCACATCCAGTACATTTTTGGGAATAAAGCCCACATTCAACACAGTTCGGGAATAAGGCCCACAGTCAACATAATTCGGGAACAAGGCCCAGGGAATAAAGCCTTCATTCAGTACAATTCGGGAACAAAAGCCCACAGTCAACACAGTCAGGGAATAAAGCCCACAATCAGTATAGTTTGGGAACGAACAAGCCAAGAATGGCACACCGAGAATGGAACGCAGTTAGGGAATGAACGAGCCAAGAATGGCACTCTAGGGGCGATGCCTACATCACTATCAGTAGCAGTCTTGCCGGGTATGGCACTCTGGGGGCGAGGCCCACATCATTATCAGTCTTACCGGGTATGGCACTCCGGGGGCGAGGCCCACATGATTATACAGTATCAGTATTGCCAGGTATGGCACTCTGGGGCTAGACCCACATCAGCATTAGTATCAGTCTTGCCAGGTATGGCACTCTGGAGGCGAGGACCACATTATTATCAGTTCAGTTTTGCCAGGTACGACACTCCGGGTAAGGAGACATCAGTTCAAATTTGCCAGGTACGGCACTCCGGGTATGGAGACATCAGTTGAGTTTTGCCAGGTACGTCACTCCGGGTATGGAGACATCAGTACAGTTTTACCAGGTATGGCACTCCGGGTATGGAGACATCAGTTCAGGTTTGCCAGGTACGGCACTCCGGGTATGGAGACATCAATTCAGTTTTGCCAGGTACGGCACTCCGGGTATGGAGACATCAGTTCAGTTTTGCCAGGTACGGCACTCCGGGTATGGAGACATCAGTACAGTTTTGCCAGGTACGGCACTCCGCGTATGGAGACATCAGTTCAGTTTTGCCAGGTACGACACTCCAGGTATGGAGACATCAGATTAGTTCTGCCAGGTACGACACTCCGGGTATGGAGACATCAGATCAGTTCTGCGAGGTACGGAACTCCGGGTATAGAGACATCGGATCAGTTCTGCTAGGTACGGCTGTAGGCATTGCATTTTCGCATGTGAAACCCGATGATGAGTCTCAATTGGAGGCACTACCTTTTTAGCTAAGGATATTGCGGGAAACGGAGGTCGGAAGGGGAAATTCGGAAAAGTATGTCATCAAGTTCATTCCACAAGTTCACTGTCTTCGTTGGTGCTGCGTTCGTCACTTCGTTCGAACCTCGTGCAGAATGTGAACGTTCGTGCCACGTTCTAATTGGCGTTCGAACGGTGGCGGTAATTCTGGTTTTGCTGCTAGCCTCACACCTCAGCCCATTTAGCCCCCCAAAGCCCATAAAACACATCCCAAATTAAATAAATAAATATTAATTAAAACATTAACTAAATAAGATAATAATTAAATTAATTAAATAATTAAATAAAATATTTACCAAACTTAAACTAAAATCATGCCTAACTTAGACAAATAAATATATTATATACTAAAACTAAAAAGAAGATACACCTAATTAAAATCAATCCTAACCAATTAAAGCCAATCATATATTTGACTTCATAATCTAATAAGACATCTACCAATTTAAAAATATTTGTATTCCTAAACCAACACAAATCATATTTACAATTTCCTAACTTAAAATATTTTGTCCCCCCTCAATCTTGTGTATATCCTTTCTCATCTCTCCTAATTGGAAGCAAATCTCTTCCTTGTGAGACAAGGTGAAGCCCTAGCCCTTCTCTATATAAACAACCCCTAACCTAGCCATCCCTCCTCTCTCAATCTCTCTAGCTCATACACACAATTCACACAAGAATTATAGCAAGAAATACTAGACATCACAAGCATATCACTCCCTTGATCCTTACCCTCACACCACCGAAAATTACACACCAAAACAACCCCTAACCACCACCGAAAATCACACACAAACACAGCAACCTAAACCACTCCCAAACAGTCCTTAATCCCTTAAAACGGTAACCTAAAAGACACTTATAATCCTTGAAATAATCACACAAAACCACCCAAAAGAATATCAAAACAGTCCACAATAGTAAGCAGAGGACACAGAGGAAGCGGCAGCAAAACCACAAGGAAACAGCGCAAACGGAGTCGGAACAGTAGCTTGAGTGGCCGAACAGTGAAGGAAGAGGCAAACCAGTGAACCAGAAAAGTTGCGGAGCTTTACCCCCTTTCGATCTTCGTGGAACGCGAGTCCGAGAGACAGCTTAAAAGGTTAGACCTGAGGGTATCTTTCACACTTATTCTTATTTAATTTCTGGTTATTTATTTTGATTATATTTTTGTATTTGTGGCATTTTTGTGTGTGTATGATGTGTGTTGTGGGTATTGGATGAATGGAAGAGTGTCGTCTCTTGTGGTATATAGGATGGAAACCCAGACGTAAATTCCGTAGCCGAATCCGAATGGACGGTAGTGCGGTCTGTACTTGGGACACAACTCCACGTACCACTTGAGTAAACGGAACCTTCTCTTTTTGCGTTGCTTTGGTTTATTATTTATTGTCATTTAAATTCTGCATGTTGTTCATTCCCGTATGATACGATCGAGTGCATGGCTTAGTAAGTGCGATGAAAGGTTCCCTAATTGGAGGGTTAAAATCCTTCACCACGATGCTCTGCCGCACCGATTGATGTGTGTTCGGTTGAATGCGAAATACGTTCAATCGGACATGCTTAGTTTGATATGATTGTCTTTATTTTCGTATGCATGGTTCAACCGAGTGCATGGGCTTAGTAAGTGCGATGTGAGATCCCCTATGGGGAGGGGCTAAAGCCCTTTACCACGAGGCTTCGCCGCGCCGGTTGATGTGTGTTCGGTTGGATACGAGATACGTTCAATCGGGCACACTATGTTTAATATTATTGCTTTCCATTCTATGTATGCATGATTCAGTCGAGCGCATGGGCTTAGTATCTGGTCTAAAGGTCATCTCTTTGAGAGATCAAGAGCCCCAAAAGGCCACCTTTACGGCAGTACTTCGCCGCGCCCCCTTTATTTTGTCGTTTATGTATTGCATCCCATTTCATGCATCAGGTCTGTTCCCGTTCGAACGCGTTTACGAACGCAACTCGAACGCGCATGTATTTTGCCTTGTCATGCATCAGGTCTCACTTATGTTCGAACACGTTCACGAACGCCATACGAATGTAAGCATTCTGTTTCATTTCCGTTCGAACGCGTTAACAAACGCTATACGAACGTAAGCATTCTGTTTCATTTCCGTTCGAACGCGTTATCAAACGCCATACGAACGAGAATCTTCTGTTTACCGTTCGAACGCGTTTACGAACGCTATACGAACGCCCACGCACTTTCTTAGTTTCATAATGTATCAGGTCTGGTTCCGTTCGAACGCGTTATCAAACGCCATACGAACGCGAACCTTCTGTTTACCGTTCGAACGCGTTTACGAACGCTACACGAACGCGCACCCACTGAATCGAGTCATCTTCATTAGATTTCATGCATAGTTTTCCTAGTAGCTATCCTCACATGTATGAATACAAATATATTAATGTATTACAATTCATATGCTTATGTCGTAATAACATTTGAGTATTATTTCTTGCGGTATATCGGATGGAAACCCCGACATAAATTCCGTAGCCGATTCCGAATGGACGGTAGTGCGGTCTGTACTTGGGATACAATTCCACGTACCACTTGAAAAGTGCCCATATGTATGCTTGTATGGTTAATATGCGTTCTTGTGTTCTCCTGAATGTAATATGCAAATGAAGTTGTATGTTCGTTGCTATTTTGATATATGTTAAGCATGCAATTTTAGATATGAGATATATGTGAAATATGTGCATAAGTTTTATTTTGCATGTGAGAATTTAGAAGCATGATACTCTTGGAAATAAGTGTTACTTAAGCTTGATTAAATTATTACATAAATCCTTTCATTACAAGTGGCATAAGTAAGGGACCATTCCGAACCCAACGGTTTGAGGTCTTCCCTTGCGAGGGGTGAGTGCGGCCTTAAATCTTTGTCCCGGTTCACACCGGGTGGCGACTCCATATTATTTAGTATTTCCTAACTAGTGCCGCGAGCCTAGGAACGGCGTCGCCTAGGTCTGTTGTCCACAGTCTGGCGACTCCACTGGGGATAGAGAATTGGCCCCGAAATATTGTCTTGTAATGTTGGATTTATTTTAATTGACCATGTCTATAGTGGATAAAGTGGGGGTTTAATCAAGGGCACTTTGAGGCTAGGTAATGGTTTGGTGTCTTCCTTCACTCACTGCCTTTCTAGAAGGAAAAGTTGTGAGGACACCTATATGGCCATCTACTCGTAGCCTTTGTGATGGACTAATTTGGAGGACTCGTTGTTTATTCCTGACACCAAGCGATAAGAGCCTAAGAGGCTTGGGTATTTAAGTGAGCCTCGCTCCACCTTCCCTCTGGGGAATCTACAACGGGAAATCCATTTGACAGTCCGTCACACACCATAGCTCATTGGCACGTACCTTAGTGTATAAAAAAGGGTGCGCTCACTTGGTTGCTCGAACCCTTGAGTGGGGAGACCTAGTTGTGGGCCATCCTTCGCCGGTGAGAGCCTTTGTCTATACTCTTGCTAACCCACCCATAGACCGGTTTGTATGGTTAAAGTAATAATATTTTTTCCTTGAGTATGTGCTTGTGGACCATCCTCATTTGGATGCAGTTGGACTATTGTCAGAAGTGCGGGCTTGTTAGGCCATTTAAACAGGGGCAAGTTCGTACCGTATGACTATTAGGCCCAAAGCTTCTGAAATGTTGATGGGCCATTATGTAAAAATTGTTATGTTATGTTTGCATTATCTCTCTTTTATGCTTGTGTTTGGGAACATCATCGTTTGGATTCATTTGGACTATTTGTCATAAGATATGGGCTTGTTGGGCCATTTAAACTGGGACAAGAATGTATCCCATGACTATTGGGCCAAAGGCGTCTAAGTGTTGATGGGCCACCTTGTGCTTGTGTTCGGAGTATTATCATTTGGATTTAGTTGGGCTCCTTGCCATAAGATATGAACTTGTTGGGCCATTTAAACTGGGACGTGTTCACTCTTATGACAGTCAGCCCAAAAGCTTCTAAAATGATAATGGCCGACTTGTTTGAAAATTTTATTGACTTAGTATGATTTATATGTTATATGCCTCTTATGCACATCATGCATACATACATCATGTTAACCCTTGTGTTCTGAAAGCCATCATAGATTCCCGTTGGGTTAGAAAAAAGGGAAGACTCATCAAAATACTAGGAACAGACATGAGTGAATCAGATATTGAGGTGTCCCGTATGGATCAGTTGGAAAACGGTCTCGCCAAGGTCACTGAACAGTTGCAAGCCTTGACTACTACCATGACAAATATGGCTGTGCCCCGTGCTGGGGGAAATTCTGAGAATGTAAGGCGCGAGGAGCCTCCGAATGGGTTGGGGGATGATATCCCCGCTTTTGATGATGATATGGCAGAGTATGCAACAGACAGAGTGATTGGGTCTCAAGCCGAGATACAGAAACTCAGGGACCAGGTTGAATCCGTTACCCGCAAGGTGAAGGGTAAGAATGAAGATTTGCTAGATTATGAGACAATGAAGTTTGAGGCGCAGTTGCCAGCGCAGTTTAAGATGCCGGATTTGGCTAAGTTCAATGGGAATGGAGATCCGAGGGTGCATCTCCGTCAGTATGTGTCTGTTATGAGTTCAGTTGGCTTGTCTCAGCGCCAGGTACAGAAAATGTTTGGGATGTCACTCGAGGGGGCACCTGTGGTATGGTACCATAACCTGGACAAGCAAGTTAAGGAAGATTGGAGGGAGCTAGCTGATGCTTTCTTAAAACAATATGTCACGGACCTGGAGATTGACTTGTCACTCCGTGACTTAGAAAATATCAAGCAGAAGCCGGAGGAAAATTTCAAGGAATATGTGGACCGCTGGAGGAGCCAGCTTCTGAAGATGCAGACTAGGCCCTCAGAAAAGGACCAGATCAAAATGATCATCAAGGGCACCAAGCCCTCTATTTATGGAAAACTGAGGAGAATGACTTCGATGATTACTGATTTTCGACAGCTGAGGGAGACAGTTATGGATATTGAGGAGGAGGAAGCCGAGAACATAAAGTTTTATGGACAGAACAGAAGGAATATTGGGGGACATTCAGTAACTATGCCTGCTACTGCTGAGGTCACTGCCATAAGAACAGACGATTTTCTAACCTTGGTAAGCCTCTTTCAAAGGTATTCGAAAAGCTGAAGGCGCAAGGACTCTTAAAACCTTTGGAACCTAGGCCCATTCCAAATCCTGTGCCACCTCACATGAACTTAAACTTATACTGTCACTTCCACCAAGAAAAAGGCCATGACACCGACAACTGCGCCCGCCTCAGACATGAAATCCAAAACCTCATCGATGCCCATACAATACCCGGCCCAGAGAAAGAACAACCCAACGCACACAGAAATCCCCTACCCAACTACATGATCAACTCTGGCCTACCCGAAACCCTTGTCCTCCAAACTCTCAACCACTCAGCTTCATAAGAATAAGGGATAACAATGGTGAAGAACCATGGGCTGAAGAAGAGGGCATTGTTGTTTCTCCTAGTTTATCTTGCACTTTTAATAAAGACATTGATTTTGTTTACCTGTTCGAACGTTTCCTCAACAATAATAAAGGCGACCATTTTATTTATCTGCCTAAGACTATTACTTTCAAACTTGCACAAAGTGTGTTCAATCTTGGTAATGTGATGCTCAAAGCGTAGGGAATCCTCAAAAGAAGCAAGCAGAAAAGATAAGTTAGCCATTCAGGAATTGGGAAATGGAGACAGTGGGACTGTTAGACTTGGAAAGAAACGGGTTCCTGGAACAAATCAGGGTAGACAGGTGGAAATGGTATTTCCCTAAGAGAAGAATGGTCATCAATGGAATCGACGGAAGACCTAACCCAACGAGATAGGAAACTCATTCACACATGCATCATACACGTAACATTTTGCATTCCTTTTTGTGTTTTGTGTTTGTTTTGTGTTCACAGGTTTTGAAGAAGAAAGAGAGAAAGAGGCAAATGAAAGCCAGTCAGAAGCATCAATATTAGCATCAGTATCAGCATGGGGGCGAGGCCCATATCAATATCAACATAGGGGTGAGGCCCATATCAATATCAGTTTGAGGGCGAGGCCCACATCAGTATCAGTTCAGGGCCGAGGCCCACATCATCTTTAGCTTGGGGGCGAGGCCCATGTCAGCTCGAGGGCGAGGCCCATATCAGTTTGGGGGCGAGGCCCATATCAGTATCAGATCGAGGGCGAGGCCCATATCAGTTCAGGAAGAAAGCCTAATTTAGTTCAGCTCGGGAATAAAGCCTACATTCGGTACAATCCAGGAACAAAGCCTCATGTCAGTATAATTTGAGAACAAAGCCCAGGAGGAATAAAGCCTCATGTCAGTATAATTTGAGAACAAAGCTCAAGGGGAAGAAAGCCTAATGCCAGTTCAGTTCGGGAATGAAGCCCACACTCAGTGCAGTTCAGGAAGAAAGCCTACATTCAGTTCAGTTCAGGAAGAAGGCATGCATTCGATACAGTTCAAGAACAAAGCCACACAGTCAGCTCAGATCAGAGAACAAAGCTCGGGAGGAATAAAGCCTCATGTCAGTATAGTTTGAGAACAAAGCTCAAGGGGAAGAAAGCCTCATGTCAACACAGTTCGGGAACAAAGCTCGGGAGGAATAAAGCCTCATCTCAACAGTTCGGGAACAAAGCTCGGAGGAATAAAGCCTCATCTCAACACAGTTCGGGAACAAAGCTCGGAGGAATAAAGCCTTATCTCAACAATTCGGAAATAAAGCTCGAGGAAAAAAGCCTCATCTACACAGTTCGGGAATAAAGCCCACACTCAGTGCAGTTCGGGAATAAAGCCCACATTCAATACAAGTCAGGAAGAAAGCCTACGTCCAGTAAACTCGGGAATAAAGCCCACATTCAGTTCAGTTCAGGAAAAAAGCCTGCATTCAGCTCAGTACGGAAATAAAGCCCACATCCAGTGCAGTTCGGGAATAAAGCCCACATTCAGTACAATTCAGGAAGAAAGCCTGCATTCAGCTCAGTTCATGGATAAAGCCCACAGTTAACACAGTCAGGGAACAAAGCTCACTCTCTACAACAATTCGGGAACAAAGCCCACAGTCAACATAATTGAAGGAATAAAGCCTAGAGGAATAAAACCTCATCTCAACAGTCCAGGAATAAGGCTCAGGAGGAATAAAGCCTCATCTCAACACAGTTCGGGAACAAAGCTCGGAGGAATAAAGCCTCACCTCAGCAGTTCGGGAATAAAGCTCGGGAGGAATAAAGCCTCATCTTAACACAGTTCGAGAATGAACAAGCCGGGAACGGCACTCCAAGAATGGAAGCACAGTTCGAGAATGGACCACATGCAGCACGGTTCGAGAATGAACCAGGGGTCGCAGCACCTCATCATCCAAATCAACTCAACTCAACACATGGTAAGTCAAGTGGCAGCTGGCAAGCCAGGTAAGTGAAAATGCATTGCATAACTTTGATAGGATTGTCACTGTTGCACATTACACAAGTCCCATCAAAGTGGGGGCGACTGTAGGCACTGCATTTTTACACATAAGTCCCTATGATGAGTCTCATTTTGGAGACACTACCTTTTAAGTCACGGAGGTCACGGAAAACGGACATCGGAAGGGGGAATTCAGAATAAACAAGGTTCACTGTTTTCGTTGGTGCTACGTTCGTGTATACGTTTGAACGTCAGGCAGATTGCATACGTTGGTGCCGCGTTCGAGTAAGCGTTCGAACGGTGTCGGTAATTCTGGTTTTGCTGCTAGCCTCACATCAAGCCCAATTCGCCCAAACCTTGGCCCACACGCCCAAGCCCACTTAAAACACATATTTAACACATGGTGAAATCAAAACAAATCTAAAAATCATATACCAAATTAAATAAAATACTTACACAATTAAAGAAATTGCATGCCTAATTAAAATCAATCAACAAACTAAATGCCTAATCTAAACCAATCAAATATAATCATACCAAGTTAAAATCAATCAACCAATATATTATTCCCAAACTTAAAATATTGTATGCATAATCAATATAAACTAAATATTCAACCTTCCCTATCTAGCCAAGATTTGTCCCCCCCCCCCCCCCCTCAATCTTTGACTTCCCTTATCCAAGCCAATCAAATCCCTTTCCTTGTCAAGCCTAACCCTTTGCCTATAAAAAGAACCCTTCACCAACCTTCTCAAGGCTAGCTCCCTCATTCACATAAAAAACACCCAAGCTCATAGACACAACTCTCCCTCACTCTCAATAACAAAAGATCACAAACCCAAAAAGAACCCCCATCGCCTTGACCAAAACACATCCCGAACATCCCCTTTACCTCACCGAAAAAAACATCCCAAACACCCTAAAACACGCATACAGCAGCCCTAAACACACACATAAAACAGCCCCCGAACATCCCCTTTACCTCACCGAAAAACACATCCCAAAACATCCCAAAAACGGTAACTAAAATACAGCAGCAAAACAGTAGCAGTGGCAGCGAATCGGAGTCAAAAACAGTAGCAAAAGACGGAGGACGACGACCCAAAATAGTAAGACAACGAACGAGAGCAGTGAACCAGTGAACCGGAAGAGTTACGGAGCTTTAACCTTTCCGATCTTCGTGAAACGCGAGTCCGAGAGACGACTTAAAAGGTTAGACCTGAGGGCACTTTTACATTAGTTTATGTTCGTTTCTTTTATTATTGAATTGTATTCACATGAGAGTCGTTTATGGATGCGTGTTGTGGGTATTGGATGAATGGAAGAGTGTCGTCTCTTGTGGTATATAGGATGGAAACCCAGACGTAAATTCTGTAGCCGAATCCGAATGGACGGTAGTGCGGTCTGTACTTGGGACACAACTCCACATACCACTTGAGTAAACGGCACCTTCTCTTGTTTTGTGTTGCTTCGGTTATTTAATTCTTGTCATTTAAATTCTGCATGTTGTTTATTCCCGTATGATACGATCGAGTGCATGGGCTTAGTAAGTGCGATGAAAGGTTCCCTAATTGGAGGGTTAAAATCCTTCACCACGATGCTCTGCCGCACCGATTGATGTGTGTTCGGTTGAATGCGAAATACGTTCAATCGGACATGCTTAGTTTGATATGATTGTCTTTATTTTCGTATGCATGGTTCAACCGAGTGCATGGGCTTAGTAAGTGCGATGTGAGATCCCCTATGGGGAGGGGCTAAAGCCCTTTACCACGAGGCTTCGCCGCGCCGGTTGATGTGTGTTCGGTTGGATACGAGATACGTTCAATCGGGCACACTATGTTTAATATTATTGCTTTCCATTCTATGTATGCATGATTCAGTCGAGCGCATGGGCTTAGTATGTTGGTCTAAAGGTCCTCTCTTTGAGAGATCAAGAGCCCCAAAAGGCCACCTTTACGGCAGTACTTCGCCGCGCCCCCTTTATTTTTTTTGTCGTTATGTATTGCATCCTATTTCATGCATCATGTGTGTTCCCGTTCGAACGCGTTTACGAACGCAACTCGAACGCGCATGTATTTTGCCTTGTCATGCATCAGGTCTCACTTATGTTCGAACGCGTTCACGAACGCCATACGAACGTAAGCATTCTGTTTCATTTCCGTTCGAATGCGTTAACAAACGCTATACGAACGTAAGCATTCTGTTTCATTTCCGTTCGAACGCGTTATCAAACGCCATACGAACGAGAATCTTCTGTTTACCGTTCGAACGCGTTTACGAACGCTATACGAACGCCCACGCACTTTCTTAGTTTCATAATGCAATGCCTACAGTCGCCCCCACTTTGATGGGACTTGTGCAGTGTGTGACAGTGACAATCCTATCAAAGTACATGCAATGCATTTTCACTTACCTGGATCGCCAGCTGCCTCGAACTAAGTGGATGAGAGGTGGGTCTTGTTCCCGATCATAGTTTGTTGTGCTATGGGTCTTATTCCTAATATGAGTTGAGTCGAGGGTCTTGTTCATGTGGGTCTTGTTCTCGATTTGGGTTGTTGTGAGGGTCTTCTTCCCTAAACTGCGGGTCTTATTTCCAAGAGTATCATACTTCTAAGTTCTCACATGCAAAATAAAGCTTATGCACACATTTCACATATATCTCATATCTAAAATTGCATGCTTAACATATATCAAAATAGCAACGAACATACAACTTCATTTGCATATTACATTCAGGAGAACACAAGCACGCATATTAACCATACAAGCATACATATGGGCACTTTTCCAAGTGGTACGTGGAATTGTATCCCAAGTACAGACCGCAATACCGTCCATTCGGAATCGGCTACGGAATTTATGTCTGGGTTTCCATCCGATATACCGCAAGAAATAATACTCAAATGTTATTACGACATAAGCATATGAATTGTAATACATTAATATATTTGTATTCATACATGTGAGGATAGCTACTAGGAAAACTATGCATGAAATCTAATGAAGATGACTCGATTCAGTGGGTGCGCGTTCGTGTAGCGTTTGTAAACGCGTTCGAACGGTAAACAGAAGGTTCGCGTTCGTATGGCGTTTGATAACGCGTTCGAACGGAACCAGACCTGATGCATTATGAAACTAAGAAAGTGCGTGGGCGTTCGTATAGCGTTCGTAAACGCGTTCGAACGGTAAACAGAAGATTCTCGTTCGTATGGCGTTTGATAACGCGTTCGAACGGAAATGAAACAGAATGCTTACGTTCATATAGCGTTTGTTAACACGTTCGAACGGAAATGAAACAGAATGCTTACGTTCGTATGGCGTTCGTGAACGCGTTCGAACATAAGTGAGACCTGATGCATGACAAGGCAAAATACATACGCGTTCGAGTTGCGTTCGTAAATGCGTTCGAACGGGAACAGACCTGATGCATGAAATGGGATGCAATACATAAACGACAAAATAAAGGGGGCGCGGCGAAGTACTGCCGTAAAGGTGGCCTTTTGGGGCTCTTGATCTCTCAAAGAGAGGACCTTTAGACCAACATACTAAGCCCATGCGCTCGACTGAATCATGCATACATAGAATGGAAAGCAATAATATTAAACATAGTGTGCCCGATTGAACGTATCTCGTATCCAACCGAACACACATCAACCGGCGCGGCGAAGCCTCGTGGTAAAGGGCTTTAGCCCCTCCCCATAGGGGATCTCACATCGCACTTACTAAGCCCATGCACTCGGTTGAACCATGCATACGAAAATAAAGACAATCATATCAAACTAAGCATGTCCGATTGAACGTATTTCGCATTCAACCGAACACACATCAATCGGTGCGGCAGAGCATCGTGGTGAAGGATTTTAACCCTCCAATTAGGGAACCTTTCATCGCACTTACTAAGCCCATGCACTCGATCGTATCATACGGGAATGAACAACATGCAGAATTTAAATGACAAAAAATAATAAACCAAAGCAACGCAAAGCAAGAGAAGGTGCCGTTTACTCAAGTGGTACGTGGAGTTGTGTCCCAAGTACAGACCGCACTACCGTCCATTCGGATTCGGCTACGGAATTTACGTCTGGGTTTCCATCCTATATACCACAAGAGACGACACTCTTCCATTCATCCAATACCCACAACACACATCATACACACACAAAAATGCCACAAATACAAAAATATAATCAAAATAAATAACCAGAAATTAAATATTACAATAAGAATAAGGGATAACAATGGTGAAGAACCATGGGCTGAAGAAGAGGGCACTGTTGTTTCTCCTAGTTTATCTTGCACTTTTAATAAAGACATTGATTTTGTTTACCTGTTCGAACGTTTCCTCAACAATAATAAAGGTGACCATTTTATTTATCTGCCTAAGACTATTACTTTCAAACTTGCAACATGAGTGTGTTCAATCTTGGTAATGTGATGCTCAAAGCGTAGGGAATCCTCAAAAGAAGCAAGCAGAAAAGATAAGTTAGCCATTCAGGAATTGGGAAATGGAGACAGTGGGACTGTTAGACTTGGAAAGAAACGGGTTCCTGGAACAAATCAGGGTAGACAGGTGGAAATGGTACTTTCCCTAAGAGAAGAATGGTCATCAATGGAATCGACGGAAGACCTAACCCAACGAGATAGGAAACTCATTCATGCATGCATGCATACAAGTAACATATTTGCATCCTTTTTTTGTTTGTTCTGTTTTGTAATAACAGGTTTCAAAAGAAAAAAAGAAAGCGTCAAAAGACTAACCAATCAGGAACATCGACAGTACTGTATCAGTCTGGGGGCGAGGCCCGTATCAGTATCAGCCTTAGGGCGAGGCTCATATCAGCTGTATCAGTCTGGGGGCGAGGCCCATATCAATATCAGTTTAGGGCGAAGCCCACATCATCCCAGGGCCGAGGCCCACATCAGCAGAATTTTGGAATGAATCCAGGGAATGAATCCCAGGGTCGAGGCCCACATCAGTAGAATTTTGGAATGAATCCGAGGGTCGAGACCCACATCAGCATCAATCTGGGGGCGAGGCCCATGTCAGTAGCAGTTGGGGCCGAGGCCCACTTCAACATCAGTTTTGGGATGAGTCCCAGGGTCGAGGCCCACATCAAACACAGTTTGGGAATGAGTCCCAGGGTCGAGGCCCACATTACATCAGATCAGTTCTGCCGAGAATGGCACTCCGAGAATGGAGATATAGTCCGGGAATGGACAGCTCGGGAATGAGCACGCCGAGGATGGCACTCCGAGAATGGAGATATGGTCCGGAAATAGACAGTTCAAGAATGAACAAGCCGGGAATGGCACTCCAAGAATGGAAGCACGGTTCGGGAATGAACCACCTCACGATAACAGTTCAGGAATGAACAACTTACAGTAACAGTTCGGGGACAAAGCCCACAGTTAACACAGTCAGGGAACAAAGCCCAAGGGAATAAAAGCCTCATGTCAGTATAGTTTGAGAACAAGCTCAAGGGGAAGAAAGCCTCATGACAGTATAGTTTGAGAACAAAGCTCAAGGGGAAGAAATCCTCATGTCAGTATAATTTGAGAACAAAGCTCAAGGGGAAGAAAGCCTCATGCCAGTTCAGTTCGGGAATAAAGCCCACACTCAGTGCAGTTCAGGAAGAAAGCCTACATTCAGTTCAGTTCAGGAAGAAGGCTTGCATTCAATACAGTTCAAGAACAAAGCCACACAGTCAGCTCAGATCAGAGAACAAAGCTCGGAGGAATAAAGCCTCATGTCAGTATAGTTTGAGAACAAAGCTCAAGGGGAAGAAAGCCTCATGTCAACACAGTTCGGGAACAAAGCTCGGAGGAATAAAGCCTAATCTCAACAGTTCGGGAACAAAGCTCGGAGGAATAAAGCCTCATCTCAACACAGTTCGGGAACAAAGCTCGGAGGAATAAAGCCTTATCTCAACAATTCGGAAATAAAGCTCGAGGAATAAAGCCTCATCTACACAGTTCGGGAATAAAGCCCACACTCAGTGCAGTTCGGGAATAAAGCCCACATTCAATACAATTCAGGAAGAAAGCCTACGTCCAGTAAACTCGGGAATAAAGCCCACATTCAGTACAATTCAGGAAGAAATCCTGCATTCAGCTCAGTACAGAAATAAAGCCTCATCTCAACACAGTTCGGGAACAAAGCTCGGAGGAATAAAGCCTCACCTCAGCAGTTCGGGAATAAAGCTCGGAGGAATAAAGCCTCATCTTAACACAGTTCGAGAATGAACAAGCCGGGAATGGCACTCCAAGAATGGAAGCACGGTACGGGAATGGACCACATCACAACACGGTTCGGGAATGAACCAGGGGTCGCAGCACCTCACCACCCAAATCAACTCAACACATGGTAAGTCAAGTGGCAGCTGGCGAGCCAGGTAAGTAGAAATGCATTGCATAACTTTGATAGGATTGTCACTGTTGCACATTACACAAGTCCCATCAAAGTGGGGGCGACTGTAGGCATTGCATTTTCGCATGTGAAACCCGATGATGAGTCTCAATTGGAGGCACTACCTTTTTAGCTAAGGATATTGCGGGAAACGGAGGTCGGAAGGGGAAATTCGGAAAAGTATCTCATCAAGTTCATTCCACAAGTTCACTGTCTTGGTGCTGCGTTCGTCACTTCGTTCGAACCTCGTGCAGAATTCGGACGTTCGTGCCACGTTCTAATTGGCATTCGAACGGTGCGGTAATTCTGGTTTTGCTGCTAGCCTCACACCTCAGCCCATTTAGCCCCCCAAAGCCCATAAAACACATCCCAAATTAAATAAATAAATATTAATTAAAACATTAACTAAATAAGATAATAATTAAATTAATTAAATAATTAAATAAAACATTTACCAAACTTAAACTAAAATCATGCCTAACTTAGACAAATTAAATATATTATATACTAAAACTAAAAAGAAGATACACCTAATTAAAATCAATCCTAACCAATTAAAGCCAATCATATATTTGACTTCCTAATCTAATAAGATAATTACCAATCTAAAATATTTGCATTCCTAAACCAACACAAATTAAATATTACAATTTCCTAACTTAAAATATTTTGTCCCCCCTCAATCTTGTGTATACCTTTCTCATCTCTCCTAATTTGGAAGCAAATCTCTTCCTTGTGAGACAAGGTGAAGCCCTAGCCCTTCTCTATATAAACAACCCCTAACCTAGCCATCCCTCCTCTCCAATCTCTCTAGCTCATACACACAATTCACACAAGAATTATAGCAAGAAATACTAGACATCACAAGCATATCACTCCCTTGATCCTTACCCTCACACCACCGAAAATTACACCCAAACAACCCCTAACCACCACCGAAAATCACACAAAACACAGCAACCTAAACCACTCCCAAAACAGTCCTGAATCCCTTAAAACGGTAACCTAAAAGACACTTATAATCCTTGAAATAATCACACAAAACCACACCAAAAAGAATATCAAAACAGTCCACAAATAGTAAGCAGAGGACACAGAGGAAGCGGCAGCAAAACCACAAGGAAACAGCAGAAAAACGGAGTCGGAACAGTAGCTGGAGTGGCCGAACAGCGAAGGAAGAGGCAAACCAGTGAACCAGAAAAGTTGCGGAGCTTTACCCCCTTTCGATCTTCGTGGAACGCGAGTCCGAGAGACAGCTTAAAAGGTTAGACCTGAGGGTATCTTTCACACTTATTCTTATTTAATTTCTAGTTATTTATTTTGATTATATTTTTGTATTTGTGGCATTTTTTTGTGTGTATGATGTGTGTTGTGGGTATTGGATGAATGGAAGATTGTCATCTCTTGTGGTATATAGGTTGGAAACCCAGACGTAAATTCCGTAGCCGAATCCGAATGGACGGTAGTGCGGTCTGTACTTGGGACACAACTCCACGTACCACTTGAGTAAACGGCACCTTCTCTTGCTTTGCGTTGCTTTGGTTTATTTATTTATTGTCATTTAAATTCTGCATGTTGTTCATTCCCGTATGATACGATCGAGTGCATGGGCTTAGTAAGTGCGATGAAAGGTTCCCTAATTGGAGGGTTAAAATCCTTCACCACGATGCTCTACCGCACCGATTGATGTGTGTTCGGTTGAATGCGAAATACGTTCAATCGGACATGCTTAGTTTGATATGATTGTCTTTATTTTCGTATGCATGGTTCAACCGAGAGCATGGGCTTAGTAAGTGCGATGTGAGATCCCCTATGGGGAGGGGCTAAAGCCCTTTACCACGAGGCTTCGCCACGCCGGTTGATGTGTGTTCGGTTGGATACGAGATACGTTCAATCGGGCACACTATGTTTAATATTATTTCTTTCCATTCTATGTATGCATGATTCAGTCGAGCGCATGGGCTTAGTATGTTGGTCTAAAGGTCCTCTCTTTGAGAGATCAAGAGCCCCAAAAGGCCACCTTTACGGCAGTACTTCGCCGCGCCCCCTTTTTTTCGTTTATGTATTGCATCCCATTTCATGCATCAGGTCTGTTCCCGTTCGAACGCGTTTACGAACGCAACTCGAACGCGCATGTATTTTGCCTTGTCATGCATCAGGTCTCACTTATGTTCGAACGCGTTCACGAACGCCATACGAACGTAAGCATTCTATTTCATTCCCGTTCGAACGCATTAACAAACGCTATACGAACGTAATCATTCTGTTTCATTTCCGTTCGAACGCGTTATCAAACGCCATACGAACGAGAATCTTCTGTTTACCGTTCGAACGCGTTTACGAACGCTATACGAACGCCCACGCACTTTCTTAGTTTCATAATGCATCAGGTCTGGTTCCGTTCGAACGCGTTATCAAACGCCATACGAACGCGAACCTTCTGTTTACCGTTCGAACGCGTTTACGAACGCTACACGAACGCGCACCCACTGAATCAAGTCATCTTCATTAGATTTCATGCATAGTTTTCCTAGTAGCTATCCTCACATGTATGAATACAAATATGTTAATGTATTACAATTCATATGCTTATGTCGTAATAACATTTGAGTATTATTTCTTGCGGTATATCGGATGGAAACCCAGACATAAATTCCGTAGCCGATTCCGAATGGACGGTATTGCGGTCTGTACTTGGGATACAATTCCACGTACCACTTGGAAAAGTGCCCATATGTATGCTTGTATGGTTAATATGCGTGCTTGTGTTCTCCTGAATGTAATATGCAAATGAAGTTGTATGTTCGTTGCTATTTTGATATATGTTAAGCATGCAATTTTAGATATGAGATATATGTGAAATGTGTGCATAAGCTTTATTTTGCATGTGAGAATAAGGGATAACAATGGTGAAGAACATGGGCTGAAGAAGAGGGCACTGTTGTTTCTCTTAGTTTATCTTGCACTTCTAATAAAGACATTGATTTTGTTTACCTGTTCGAATGTTTCCTCAACAATAATAAAGGTGACCATTTTATTTATCTACCTAAGACTATTACTTTCAAACTTGCAACATGAGTGTGTTCAATCTTGGTAATGTGATGCTCAAAGCGTAGGGAATCCTCAAAAGAAGCAAGCAGAAAAGATAAGTTAGCCATTCAGGAATTTGGAAATGGAGACAGTGGGACTGTTAGACTTGGAAAGAAACGGGTTCCTGGAACCAAATCAGGGTAGACATGTGGAAATGGTACTTTCCCTAAGAGAAGAATGGTCATCAATGGAATCGACGGAAGACCTAACCCAACGAGATAGGAAACTCATTCACGCATGCATGCATACACGTAACATATTTGCATCCTTTTTTTGTTTGTTCTGTTTTGTAATAACAGGTTTCAAAAGAAAAAAAGAAAGCGTCAAAAGACAAACCAATCAGGAACATCGACAGTACTGTATCAGTCTGGGGGCGAGGCCCGTATCAGTATCAGCCTTAGGGCGAGGCTCATATCAGCTGTATCAGTCTGGGGGCGAGGCCCATATCAATATCAGTTTAGGGCGAAGCCCACATCATCCCAGGGCCGAGGCCCACATCAGCAGAATTTTGGAATGAATCCAGGGAATGAATCCCAGGGTCGAGGCCCACATCAGCAGAATTTTGGAATGAATCCGAGGGTCGAGACCCACATCAGCATCAATCTGGGGGCGAGGCCCATGTTAGTAGCAGTTGGGGCCGAGGCCCACTTCAACATCAGTTTTGGGATGAGTCCCAGGGTCGAGGCCCACATCAAACACAGTTTGGGAATGAGTCCCAGGGTCGAGGCCCACATTACATCAGATCAGTTCTGCCGAGAATGGCACTCCGAGAATGGAGATATAGTCCGGGAATGGACAGCTCGGGAATGAGCACGCCGAGGATGGCACTCCGAGAATGGAGATATGGTCTGGGAATGGACAGTTCAAGAATGAACAAGCCGGGAATGGCACTCCAAGAATGGAAGCACGGTTCGGGAATGAACCACCTCACGATAACAGTTCAGGAATGAACAACTTACAGTAATAGTTCGGGGACAAAGCCCACAGTTAACACAGTCAGGGAACAAAGCCCAAGGAATAAAGCCTCATGTCAGTATAGTTTGAGAACAAAGCTCAAGGGGAAGAAAGCCTCATGACAGTATAGTTTGAGAACAAAGCTCAAGGGGAAGAAAGCCTCATGTCAGTATAATTTGAGAACAAAGCTCAAGGGGAAGAAAGCCTCATGCCAGTTCAGTTCGGGAATAAAGCCCACACTCAGTGCAGTTCAGGAAGAAAGCCTACATTCAGTTCAGTTCAGGAAGAAAGCCTACATTCAATACAGTTCAAGAACAAAGCCACACAGTCAGCTCAGATCAGAGAACAAAGCTCGGGAGGAATAAAGCCTCATGTCAGTATAGTTTGAGAACAAAGCTCAAGGGGAAGAAAGCCTCATGTCAACACAGTTCGGGAACAAAGCTCGGGAGGAATAAAGCCTAATCTCAACAGTTCGGGAACAAAGCTCGGAGGAATAAAGCCTCATCTCAACACAGTTCGGGAACAAAGCTCGGAGGAATAAAGCCTTATCTCAACAATTCGGAAATAAAGCTCGAGGAATAAAGCCTCATCTACACAGTTCGGGAATAAAGCCCACACTCAGTGCAGTTCGGGAATAAAGCCCACATTCAATACAATTCAGGAAGAAAGCCTACGTCCAGTAAACTCGGGAATAAAGCCCACATTCAGTACAATTCAGGAAGAAATCCTGCATTCAGGTCAGTACGGAAATAAAGCCTCATCTCCACACAGTTCGGGAACAAAGCTCGGAGGAATAAAGCCTCACCTCAGCAGTTCGGGAATAAAGCTCGGGAGGAAAAAAGCCTCATCTTAACACAGTTCGAGAATGAACAAGCCGGGAATGGCACTCCAAGAATGGAAGCACGGTACGGGAATGGACCACATCACAACACGGTTCGGGAATGAACCAGGGGTCGCAGCACCTCACCACCCAAATCAACTCAACAGATGGTAAGTCAAGTGGCAGCTGGCGAGCCAGATAAGTAGAAATGCATTGCATAACTTTGATAGGATTGTCACTGTTGCACATTACACAAGTCCCATCAAAGTGGGGGCGACTGTAGGCATTGCATTTTCGCATGTGAAACTCGATGATGAGTCTCAATTGGAGGCACTACCTTTTTAGCTAAGGATATTGCGGGAAACGGAGGTCGGAAGGGGAAATTCGGAAAAGTAGTGTCATCAAGTTCATTCCACAAGTTCACTGTCTTCGTTGGTGCTGTGCGTTCGTCACTTCGTTCGAACCTCGTGCAGAATGCGGACGTTCGTGCCACGTTCTAATTGGCGTTCGAACGGTGCCGGGTAATTTGGTTTTGCTGCTAGCCTCACACCTCAGCCCATTTAGCCCCCCAAGCCCATAAAACACATCCCAAATTAAATAAATAAATATTAATTAAAACATTAACTAAATAAGATAATAATTAAATTAATTAAATAATTAAATAAAACATTTACCAAACTTAAACTAAAATCATGCCTAACTTAGACAAATTAAATATATTATATACTAAAACTAAAAAGAAGATACACCTAATTAAAATCAATTCTAACCAATTAAAGCCAATCAATATTTGACTTCCTAATCTAATAAGATAATTACCAATCTAAAATATTTGCATTCCTAAACCAACACAAATTAAATATTACAATTTCCTAACTTAAAATATTTTGTCCCCCCTCAATCTTGTGTATACCTTTCTCATCTCTCCTAATTTGGAAGCAAATCTCTTCCTTGTGAGACAAGGTGAAGCCCTAGCCCTTCTCTCTATAAACAAACCCTAACCTAGCCATCCCTCCTCTCCAATCTCTCTAGCTCATACACACAATTCACACAAGAATTATAGCAAGAAATACTAGACATCACAAGCATATCACTCCCTTGATCCTTACCCTCACACCACCGAAAATTACACCAAAACAACCCCTAACCACCACCGAAAATCACACAAAACACAGCAACCTAAACCACTCCCAAAACAGTCCTTAATCCCTTAAAACGGTAACCTAAAAGACACTTATAATCCTTGAAATAATCACACAAAACCACACCAAAAAGAATATCAAAACAGTCCACAAATAGTAAGCAGAGGACACAGAGGAAGCAGCAGTAAAACCACAAGGAAACAGCGGCAAAACAGAGTCGGAACAGTAGCTTGAGTGGCCGAACAGCGAAGGAAGAGGCAAACCAGTGAACCAGAAAAGTTGCGGAGCTTTACCCCCTTTCGATCTTCATGGAACGCGAGTCCGAGAGACAGCTTAAAAGGTTAGACCTGAGGGTATCTTTCACACTTATTCTTATTTAATTTCTGGTTATTTATTTTGATTATATTTTTGTATTTGTGGCATTTTTTTGTGTGTATGATGTGTGTTGTGGGTGTTGGATGAATGGAAGAGTGTTGTCTCTTGTGGTATATAGGATGGAAACCCAGACGTAAATTTCGTAGCCGAATCCGAATGGACGGTAGTGCGGTCTGTACTTGGGACACAACTCCACGTACCACTTGAGTAAAGGGCACCTTCTCTTGCTTTGCGTTGCTTTGGTTTATTTATTTATTGTCATTTAAATTCTGCATGTTGTTCATTCCCGTATGATACGATCGAGTGCATGGGCTTAGTAAGTGCGATGAAAGGTTCCCTAATTGGAGGGTTAAAATCCTTCACCACGATGCTCTGCCGCACCGATTGATGTGTGTTCGGTTGAATGCGAAATACGTTCAATCGGACATGCTTAGTTTGATATGATTGTCTTTATTTTCGTATGCATGGTTCAACCGAGTGCATGGGCTTAGTAAGTGCGATGTGAGATCCCCTATAGGGAGGGGCTAAAGCCCTTTACCACGAGGCTTCGTCGCGCCGGTTGATGTGTGTTCGGTTGGATACGAGATACGTTCAATCGGGCACACTATGTTTAATATTATTGCTTTCCATTCTATGTATGCATGATTCAGTCGAGCGCATGGGCTTAGTATGTTGGTCTAAAGGTCCTCTCTTTGAGAGATCAAGAGCCCTAAAAGGCCACCTTTACGGCAGTACTTCGCCGCGCCCCCTTTATTTTGTCGTTTATGTATTGCATCCCATTTCATGCATCAGGTCTGTTCCCGTTCGAACGCGTTTACGAACGCAACTCGAACGCGCATGTATTTTGCCTTGTCATGCATGAGGTCTCACTTATGTTCGAAGGCGTTCACGAACGCCATACGAACGTAAGCATTCTGTTTCATTTCCGTTCGAACGCATTAACAAACGCTATACGAACGTAAGCATTCTGTTTCATTTCCGTTCGAACGCGTTATCAAACGCCATACGAACGAGAATCTTCTGTTTACCGTTCGAACGCGTTTACGAACGCTATACGAACGCCCACGCACTTTCTTAGTTTCATAATGCATCAGGTCTGGTTCCGTTCGAACGCGTTATCAAATGCCATACGAACGCGAACCTTCTGTTTACCGTTCGAACGCGTTTACGAACGCTACACGAACGCGCACCCACTGAATCGAGTCATCTTCATTAGATTTCATGCATAGTTTTCCTAGTAGCTATCCTCACATGTATGAATACAAATATGTTAATGTATTACAATTCATATGCTTATGTCGTAATAACATTTGAGTATTATTTCTTGTGGTATATCGGATGGAAACCCAGACATAAATTCCGTAGCCGATTCCGAATGGACGGTAGTGCTGTCTGTACTTGGGATACAATTCCACGTACCACTTGGAAAAGTGCCCATATGTATGCTTGTATGGTTAATATGCGTGCTTGTGTTCTCCTGAATGTAATATGCAAATGAAGTTGTATGTTCGTTGCTATTTTGATATATGTTAAGCATGCAATTTTAGATATGAGATATATGTGAAATGTGTGCATAAGCTTTATTTTGCATGTGAGAATTTAGAAGTATGATACTCTTGGAAATAAGTGTTACTTAAGCTTTGATTAAATTATTACATAAATCCTTTCATTACAAGTGACATAAGTAAGGGACCATTCCGAACCCAACGGTTTGAGGTCTTCCCTTGCGAGGGGTGAGTGCGGCCTTAAATCTTTGTCCCGGTTCACAACGGGTGGCGACTCCATATTATTTAGTATTTCCCAACTAGTGCCGCGAGCCTAGGAACGGCGTCGCCCAGGTCCTGTTGTCCTACAACGGCACTCCGGGTATGGAGACATCAGATCAGTTCTGCCAGGTACGCAACTCCGGGTATGGAGACATCAGATCAGTTCTGCCAGGTACGGCACTCCGGGTATGGAGACATCAGATTAGTCTTGCCAGGTACGGAACTCTGGGTATGGAGACATCAGATCAGTTTTGCCAGGTACGGCACTCCGGGTATGGAGATATTTCAGCGACACCTTGGGTATGAGGTTTAGCTTGCCAGGTACGGCACTCCGGGTATGGAGATATTTCAGCGACACATCGGGTATAGGGTTTAGCATGCTGTGTATGGCGCTCTGGGTATGGAGATATTACTGCGACACTCTGGGTATGGAGACGCAACCGCGACACCTCAGGTATGGGGTTTAGCACGCCGGGTATGGCACTCCGGGTATGGAGATATTACTGTGACACTCTGGGTATGGAGACGGGACCGCGACACCTCAGGTATGGGGTTTAGTATGCCGGGTATGGCACTCCGGGTATGGAGATATTACTGCGACACTCTGGGTATGGAGATGCAATCGCGACACCTCGGGTATGGGGTTTAGCACGCCGGGTATGGCACTTCGGGTATGGAGACGCTACAGCGACACCTCGGGTATGGGGTTTAGCACGCCAGGTATGGCACCACCAGATTAACTCAATTCAAAGCAACGGGCAAGTCAAGCGGCAGCTGGCGAGCCAGGTAAGTAAAAATCCATTGCATAAACTTTGGTATGGCACAACCACATCATCATCAGTTTCAGTTTTGGGTCCATTTTGTCAGCGGTATTGGGATGCGTCCCAGGGTCGAGGCCCCCATTGTCGGTTGCAGTTATTGGGATGCGTCCCAGGATCGAGGTCCACTGCATCATTAGTTTTTGGGATGCGTCCCAGGGTCGAGGCCCACATTGTCAGCGGTATTGGGATGCGTCCCAGGGTCGAGGCCCCCGTTGTCGGTTGAAGTTATTGGGATGCGTCCCAGGGTCGAGGCCCACTGCATCATTAGTTTTTAGGATGCGTACTAGGGTCGAGGCCCATTTTGTCAGCGGTATTGGGATGTGTCCCAGGGTCGAGGCCCCCGTTGTCGGTTGCAGTTATTGGGATACGTCACAGGGTCGAGGCCCACTGCATCATTAGTTTTTGGGATGCGTCCCAGGGTCGAGGCCCACATTGTCAGCGGTATTGGGATGCGTCCCAGGGTCGAGGCCCCTGTTTTCGGTTGCAGTTATTGGGATGCGTCCTAGGGTCGAGGCCCACATTATCAGTGGTATTGGGATGCGTCCCAGGGTCGAGGCCCCCGTTGTCGGTTGCAGTTATTGGGATGTATCCCAGGATCGAGGTCCACTGCATCATCAACTCATCCCAGGATCGAGGTCCCAGCAAGCAAGTCAGGTGGCAGCTAGCGAGCCAGGTAAGTAAAAATGCATTGCATAACTTTGATAGGATTGTCATTGTCACACACTGCACATGTCCCATCAAAGTGGGGGTGTGGGACACAGGAATCTGGGCGACGCATGCTGTCCCGGGCTCGCGGCCCGGTTGGGAGTACGGATTAGCCACGGGGGACTAAACCGGAGAATATTGGAGTCGCCACCCGGTGTGAACCGGGAAAATGAGATTTAAGGCCGCACTCACCCCTCGCAAGGGAAGACCTCAAACCGTTGGGTTCGGAATGGTCCCTTACTTATGTCACTTGTAATGAAAGGATTTGTGTAATAATTAATCAAGCTTAAGTAACACTTATTTCCAAGAGTATCATGCTTCTAAATCTATATGCACAAAAATAAAACTTACACCTGAATTTACATATATTTCACATCTAAGATTGCATGCTTGAAAATACATCAAAGTAGCAACGAACATACGACTTCATTGGCATATTGTATTAAAAAAAACACAAGCACACACATTAACCACACAAGCACACGTGTGAGCACTTTTCCAAGTGGTACGTGGAATTATATCCCAAGTACAGACCGCACTACCGTCCATTCGGAATCGGCTACGGAATTTATGTCTGGGTTTCCATCCGATATACCACGAGAAATAATACTCAAATGCTATCATGACATGGATATATGAATTGTAGTACGTTAAACACATTGTACTCATACATGTGAGGAATACAGATGAATGATACCTACACAATCTTACGTAACACAGAGAAGCAATCAGATTCATCATACGAAGGGATAGCTACTAGGAACAATTATGTATGAAATCTGATGAAAATGACTCAGTTCAGTGGGTGCGCATTCGCGTAGCGTTCGAGAATGCGTTCGAATGGTAAACAGAAGGTTCGCGTTCGTGTGGCGTTCGAGAACGCGTTCGAACGGAGCCAGACCTAATGCATGAAACACTAAAAAATTCATGCGCGTTCGCGTAGCGTTTGAGAACGCGTTCGAATGGTAAACAGAAGGTTCACGTTCGTGTGGCATTCGAGAACGCGTTCGAACGGAACCAGACCTGATGCATGCAACACATTCATAGACAAACAAATCCACAATATGGGACCTCACGTATCTGATTGAACTCATCTCGCATCCAATCGAGTATACACCAATCGGTGCGGCAAAGCATCGTGGTAAATGGTTTTAACCCCTCCAAATAGGGGACCTTTCATCGCACTTACTAAGCCCATGCACTCAATTGAATCATGCATACAAAGAATTAAAAAAAAATAATATCAAACTTAGTATGCCCGATTGAACTTATCTTGCATTCAACCGAACACACATCAACCGGCGCGGTAAAACATCATGGTAAAGGATTTTAACCCCTCCAAATAGGGGACCTTTCATCGCACTTACTAAGCCCATGCGCTCGATTGAATCATGCATACAAAGAATTAAAAACAATGATATCAAACTTAGTATGCCCGATTGAACGTATCTTGCATTCAACCGAACACACATCAACCGGTGCGGCAAAGCATCGTGGTAAAGGATTTTAATCCCTCCAAATAGGGGACCTTTCATCGCACTTACTAAGCCCATGCGCTCGATTGAATCATGCATACAAAGAATTAAAAAACAATAATATCAAACTTAGTGTGCCCGATTGAACGTCTCTTGCATTCAACCGAACACACATCAACCGGCGCGGCTAAGCATCATGGTAAAGGATCTTAACCCCTCCAAGTAGGGGACCTTTCATCGCACTTACTAAGCCCATGCGCTCGATTGAATCACGCATACAAAAGTAACATGCAGAATTCAAATGACGAAAAATAAATAAATCAAAGCAATATAAGACAAAAGAAAGTGTCATTTACTCAAGTGGTACGTGGAGTTGTATCCCGAGTACAAATCATACTACCGTCCATTCGGAATCGGCTATGAAATTTATGTCCGAATTTCCATCCGATATACCGCGAGAGTTGACACATCTTTCGTTTTATTCCAAAGCCACAACATACCATATCTCATAATTCATGCATATTTATCTACTCAAGGGCCACAACATGCATTTCAACATAACAATCATGCAAGCAATATTCAATAAACAATACAAATAAAACAGAAAATGAATGTGGAAAATACCCTCAGGTCTAACCTTTTATGTCGACTTTCGAACTCGCGTTTCACGGCCGTCGGAAGGGCTATCACACCGCTACTTCTCCGGTTCACTGGTTTAGCGTCTTGGCTCACTGTTTTGCTGTTTTGCTTGTTGTTTGGCCTCCGTTTTGCTGTTGTTTGGCCTCCAATTTGTTACTGTTTCCTCTGTATTTCTGCTTGCTGTTCAGGTCACTGTTTTAAGGTAATTTAGGGACTGTTTTGTGGGTTATTTGGACTGGTTTGGATTGCTGTTTTATGGCGAATTCTGGGCAATCTTGCAGTATTTTAGGGGGTTGATTTAGTGTAGTTTTCGGGACAGTTTTGCAGTATTTTAGGGGGTGCAGTTTGCAGGTTTAATGGTGCAGTTTTGGTGCAGTTTCGGGGCTGTTCATGTGCCAAATTATCTAAGGATAGTGGGCAGCGAGCGCAGGTTCGGCCAAGGGCGCAGGGGATGTGGGCGAGCAGGTGCGTGAGGTGAAGTGGGCTGTTTAGGCACCGAAGGCAATGGGTGGACTGAAGCGGTGAGGTGTGTAGATGCGCTGTATGATGCGCTGATATGAAGCGGCAAGGTGTGGGCTATGCGTGCGCTGACTTTTTGAGTGCGTGAGGGCTATGTGGTGTTGAGGCTAATTGAGTATGGCAAGGCGTGGCTTGTTGAGGGCTGGCAACGTGTGTTTTGGCTTACGGGCAGACAAATTGCGTGAGGCAAGGCGTGGCTAATTGAGGGCGTGTAGGAGTGTGGGAGTTACGTGTGGAGACAATGAGTTGGGCAAAGGGACGTGTGGCTTGTGGTTCGTGAAGGGCAGGCTATGTGTTGAAGGTGTGATTAGCGAGGTCAAAGGGTGAAGGGTTCACGGCTTAGGGCATGTGGCTTTTTCTTTTTTGTGTTTTTGCCGTCCCAGAGAGAGTGTTCGTGAGCAGGGTTTATTTTCTGTGTGTTTATGCCATGAGGGTGAAGTCGTTGGGAGAGGAGGATGGCTTGGAAAAGTGTTGTTTATATAGAGAATGGCTAGGGCTTCACCTTGTCTCACAAGGAATATGATCTGATTTGGTGTCTAAGAAGGAAAGCAATGGATTGAGGGGGGACAAATTTGGTTCAAACTTGGAAGTCAATATCTTTAAATTTGTTATGATTGATTTTAATTAGGCATGATATTTGTTAAGTTTGGAATATAATATATTCGATTCATCTTTATTAGGCATGCAATTTCTTTAATTTGTGTAAGTATTTTTATTATTTTGGTAGGTGATTATTTAGATTTTATTTGTTTTATTTAATTTGGTATATGACTAAATTAATTATTTTATTTAATTACATTATCTAATTAATATTTAACTTAATATTTAATTTAATTTGGGTGTGTTTTAAGTGGGCTTGGGCTAGGCTAGGGTGCATGTGGGCTAAATGGGCTCGGGTTATGAGGCTAACAGCAAAACCAGAAATACCGATACCATTCGAACGCCAATTCGAACGCGAAACGAACCCCTGTAATCTGCCTGACGTTCGAACGTGTTTAAGAACGCAGCACGAACGGAAACAGTGAACACGTGACGACTTTGATAGCATACTCATCCTGAATTTCCCCTTCCGACGTCCATTTTCCTGCGGCTTCCGTGACATAAAAGGTAGTGCCTCCAACTGAGACTCATCATCGGGTTTCACATGCAAAAATCCAATGCCTAATGGGGGCGACTGTAGGCACTGCGTTTTTTGCATAAGACCCGATGATGAGTCTCGTATGGAGACACTACCTTTTAAGTCGCGGGAGTAGCAGGAAACGTATACCGGAAGGGAAAATTCTGAAAATCCTAGCCCACCACAACCCACACGAATCTACGACCAGCTCACACATCTCTCTTCTCAGCCAGCAGCCACACGTAAAAGCAAGACAAAACCTTCACACCTCTTAGGCAAAGCCGTGAACAAACAAGCCAATAAACCTTAGACGCCACTGTCATATCTCTCAAAAAGAAACCCTAAAACCCTTCTCTCTCGCAGATCCACTCGGCAGCCACCTAAGCCTCATCATCTCTTAAACTCTCGACAAAGCCACATCAACAAAGTCACGTTAAGCCACCACACCTCACGTCCCTCTTCCTTCTCTCCCACCTGTAACATACGACCACTCACAAAGTAAAGGAGGAACCCTAATAGCTGGATGACTCACACCTAGAAAACCCTAACCGAAACTATCCTAGCGGCACCTCTCTCTTCATTCACCCACTCACTGGACACACTTCACACGATAAACACAAAAATAATAAACCCTGATATGCTTCTGGACTCTCTCAAACAGCATGCGCTTCTTCCCCACACTCTCTCATTCTCTCCATCAACTGAGGTGTTTTCAGAAGTTAAAATGTCCAATTGATGTGGGAAGTAATTTCTTTATGTTGGCGAGTAAGACTAAGCATGTGGGAAAAACTGGGTTTGTGGAGCAACGGTCATTTTGGAACCTGTTTAGGAGCTTTGATAGGTTGTGGGTGGTGTTGATATTGTTCATTCAGGTTGCGGTTATCGTGGCGTGGGAGGAGAGAGAGTATCTGTGGCAGGCATTGGAGGAGGGAGATGTTCTGGTTCGTGTTTTGACTGTGGTTCTTACTTGGAGTGTGTTAAGGTTTTTGCAAGCGTTGTTAGATTCCGCAATGCAATGTAGACTTTTTTATAGGGAGACTAAGTTACTTGGTGTGAGGATGGTGTTTAAGGGTGTTGTGGCAGCAGTGTGGATTGTGGTTTTCAGATTTCTTTATGCTAGAATTTGGATGCAAAGGAATATGGATCATATATGTTCTACTAAGGCGAATAATCGTTTACAGATATTTCTTCGGGCGATATTTATGTTTATCTTCCCGGAGTTATTGGCTCTATCTCTGTTTATAATTCTTTGGATTAGAAATTTGCTCGTGAACACAAATTGGAGGATCTTTTATGCGTTAACGTGGTGGTTTCACAGTAGAAGTTTTGTTGGTCGTGGATTGAGAGAAGGACTTATGGGTAATTTGAAGCATAGTTCGTTATGGGTCCTTGTGTCGGCTATAAAATTTGTATTCAATTACTTCTTGCAGATTAAACTCATGATCAGTCCCCAAACCAGTCCAGAAAACCACCCCAAAATAGTGAGCTGAAACAGCGAACCAGTGAAAATAGCGGAAACGCTAACCCTTCCGGCGGCGTCCCAACGCACTCCCGAGAAGCGACTTAAAAGGTAAGGCATGAGGGCACCCTTTGTTATATTTTATTTTCTCGTCCTGGAAACGATATGCTTGGTTGGACGTGGAATACGTCCAACCGGGCATGTGAAGTCCTACATTGAAAACGGCCAAATTCTTTGGTAACATATTTATTATTCTGTATTTATTTTTCATTATTAGTCTTTTATTATTTTGCATTTAATTTCCGTTTATTGTTGCTTTATTATTCCGCATTTGTTTTGTTCACTTTGATTATTTATAGTTATATGCATTATTATATTTCATGTATGCCAACATTGGGTTAATGATTGTGTTATGTTAATGTTTGAGTGTTATCCTTTGTGGTATATCGGATGGAAACCCGGACATAAATTTCATAGCCGATTCCGAATGGACGGTACTATGATCTGTACTCGGGATACAATTCCATGTACCACTTGGAAAAACGCCTACGTTTGTGTTTGTGTCAATATTAGCTATCTTCTTTTGCATCACATCATAGCATGTTTACTTTAATGCTTAATTGTCTCCTTAATTGTCTTTTTTGCATTATGTACCTAGTTGACTCTCTTACTTACGCATGAATATGTAATGGCTATTTGTTTATGTTTCCACATGTATAAGTATGGTATGTTTATGAAAGTGCATGTTCGCCATTATTTGATTCACTTTTATGTGCGCTTGTGTGATTATTGTGCGTTTGCGCTTTCATGAATACAATATGCTTATGAAGTTGTATGTTTGTCGCTACTTTGATTCACTTTCGAGCATGCAGATTTAGATGTAAGATGTATGCAAATTTAGGTGTAATTTTATTTTCGTGCATATGAACTTAGAAGCATAATACTCTTGGAAATAGGTGTTACTTAGGCTTGACTAAATTATTGCACAAATCCTTTCATTACAAGTGACATAAGTAAGGGACCATTCCGAACCCAACGGTTTGAGGTCTTCCCTTGCGAGGGGTGAGTGCGGCCTTAAATCTCATTTTCCCGGTTCACACCGGGTGGCGACTCTATTATTCTCCGGTTTAGTCCCCCGCGGTCTACTCCGTACTCCCAACTAGGCCGCGAGCCTATAACAGCATGCGTCGCCCACTTCTGTGTCCCCACACTGATGTAGATGCTCTCTCCCTCCTCAACTGGGCAATGTAGTCAGGACAGTTCCTTTTCCAGTGCCCGACTTTGCTGCAGTGATGGCACTTGTCTTCAGAAGCCCTCTTGGGCTTTGATATCTTTGTCTGTGGTTGAGGACCGAGACACTTCTTCTTCTTCCATTTCTTCTTCTTTCCCTTTGACCAAGTCTAGGAAGAAGCAGAAAGTGAAGTAGGTTTTGGAAGGTGAGTCGGTACTCCCTTCTTGAGGTCCTCTTCTGCCATGAGCAACATCTTATACAGCTCTTGGTAGGTACAGATAATCCCGTACATGTTGAAGTACATCACGAACTGGCGATAAGAAGCTGGGAGAGAACCAAGAATGACACTCCTACCGAGAATGTCATTCAGAATGAGATTATGTTGCCTCAATTGATCGATCAAATCGATCATCTGAAGAAAATGTGGGCTAACAGCTTGCCCCTCATCCAATTGTGTATGGAACAGTTCCATTGCGACCTTATGAACAACAACTTGTTCTTGGTTCTCAAACGATTGTCTTAATCATGTCATCATAGTATAAGCATTTGACATGTCATAATACTGTTTCTTGAGTCCCGGTGAAAGTGAACTTAAGATGTATGATTTAACCCTTAAATCATCATCCTTTCAAGCTTGGAAGACTTCGCGTTTCTCTGGTGTAGCGTCCTCTGCCACAGCAAGGGGCAGTGGACCCTCAAGAAAATATCCCAACCTCTCGGAATCGAGGACAATCCTCAAATCCAGATCCCAATCGGTGAAGTTATCAGCGCCTTTAAGTTTGTTCGCATCAAGCATACGCGCAAACTGATTTGTGGATGGTGTCGCCATCGCAAATCTATCATATAGATCACAAAAAACGGTTAGCAGAAATTTAAGCAGTTTCATATAATATCTTAAGCATAAACTAGATCATGGATTTTTAATCTAAAAATGCCCCTCCCATTAAATCATGCAATATTGTAATCCCCTAACAGAATAAAAAGATTTAATAATTAAATTAAATACAAATAGTGAAAGGTGGATCCCCGTGAATATATTTCAGCTCACAGCAGAGGCACGGTCTAGCCTACGTATATTCATCAGGTAGACAACTCATTTGTTAATCACTCACTAGTGACTCATGGGTTTCCGGTCCTGGTCGTTTCTCATTGTCGCTGCTAAGGCAGACCCACAAGGAGACGTACCAAGGTTAAACTCATCAATGATAAACTCAAGTTACTTGTGTAACCCTGACAACTAGGGCGAGTTCAGGATTCCGCTTTAGCTTGAATTTATCTAGTATCTTATATACATCCGGTATAAATAAAATATCTATCGGCTACACCCTCACAGCAGAGGCACGGTCTCAGATGTAGTCACGGAGAAATATTTATAAACCGTATTGACAAGACGGACCACATAACATGCATCAAATACATAATTAGATTTAAACCTTATTAATTAGGGATTTTCCGCTAAGTGTCATACACCCTAAATCTAATCAAATTAGATTATAACATGCATGTATAAAGTCAAGAAAACATGATTAAACATTGAATTAAAGGGCTAATCATATTAGGGGGACTAGAATCAGACTCGTTCTGATACCTTTTTGAAGGGGTTTTATTGGCGGAAATCCGGTAACGCAGCGGAATAGTGGAAAATCAATATTTTCCGATTTCAAAACCTTTTCTCGGATTAATCAAATAAACTTATTTATTTAATTATCCAATAATCAAATTATGAAATAAAACACATTAAATCAAATTTATGTGAATTTACCGAATTACTCTTAAACATAACATTTTATTTATTTTAATCTGAAATTGTTCGAAATGATTTTGGATGATTATAAATCATTAAATTTATGAATTTAACATGTCATACATATTGAAATTCAAATTGCAACAAAAATTTCCAAAAATAAACCCCAAAGCCGAGAGTCATATTAGAGCACTAAAGTGTGCATTTTTCACTTTCCATGTTCAAAACACATCAAGATGAAATCCAATCAACATAAGATTTTATATGTATCTCATACACATCAAAATACACAGCATAAATGAAAAGCACTAAATTTGGAAGTGGTCTTAAACCCTAATTTTTCAATTTCTTCAAATTGGACAATTAAATCCAATACTTCAATCATGTTTCTTCCATTCAAATCAAGTCTCAACACAATGAAATAACTATAGATCAAAACTACGTCATTTAAGAGTGGGTCAACAACTCTAGATTAGCAACAAGTTTCTCAAACTATCAAAAGTGTGCCTATTAACATATTAGAAGCATTCTTTTGAAATTTATACATGCTCAACACTTTTCAAATATTTCATCCATAAAAAATACAAAGAATAAAGAATAGAAAAACAAATGAAACTCATAGCATAAAGCCTAGAACTCAAGGAACATTTTCCCTTATAATAGCAAGTTGGAAAAACTTACTAAAATCCAAGCTTTTTCTTGTTTTTCTTTTCTTTTCTTCAAGCTTCTTTGTTTTCCTTTTAATGGAGTATTTGATAAGTGTTTCAAGGTTATGAAACCCTAAATGAAAACAAAACAATTTATACCAAAAAAATAAGCCTTGGCCGAAAATTTGGTAAATTAATATCTAGATATTTGTTTTGTATTTCATTTAATTTTTACAACTTGTCCACTTATTTTAATGATCATTACACTTTAATGATATATTCAACCAAGTCAACAATTGCAACTTAGTCATTAAATAAAATATCATAACTTAAAAAAGGTCATGACAAATGTATAATTCCTCCGTCACAGTATCCGGATAAATCCCAGAGATATAGATGTAAACGTCGAATCTCTATAGGGATTATCCAGTCGACTATTCTATTAGCAATCTCAAAAAGAACATTTAGAACTAACTTCTAAATTGTACCACGGGCCCATGGTTTTTATCTGATTGCTAATCATATGGACTACATATGCTCTGATACACAGAACTGATGGATCATATCTCGATACACACAGGAAACCCTGAGGATCTATCCACACCCAACGAACAGGCGGAGGTCTGATCTAAATAGATCGGTGACGTGACTGTCATCTAAGTGTGGAAGATGTCTCATGCGCCCACAGTGGTATATCAAGTCGAAGAATCACAAGTGCTACTCAACCCGATAAGATTCTTATTGACTTTGGTGTACCATCCATTAAGAATCTTCGGTGAGTCGTTCAGTGTTTATCCGCTATAAACACCTACATGTCTATACTAGTCTCCAAGACTTATGGTTCATTGAGAAACCATTGGAATCATATATTCATGTATACGACATGTACCGGTCTCAACGGGTTTACTATACTGACCAAGTAGTGTAAAACTTGACCAGGAACTGTCTGAGAATGACAACGTCATGATATTACTCAATGTCAGTTGCGATGTTTTTGCAACAGTATAATGACTAGTCATTATAAGGTCATTACGTCTTTACCATATTAAAAGATACATTATATTATAGAAACTGTATATATTATTCATAATAATAACGTTTTACAGAAGTATTCATAAAGAAATACAACCGGAAATTGGCGCTCCGAGCACCAACCCTAACAAAGACGTGCTGATCATCCTCGGGGGACCATTCTTGGCTACAGGTCGAACCATTATTGATGTACAAAAAAGAGAACTAACCATGAGGGTACAAGACCAAGAAGTAACATTCAATGCATGAATTTCCCGAATGATGAGAATGAGGAATGTTTCAGACTTGATGTGATAAATAGTATCATCCAGACCTCCAATGCAATGCAAAGTTCTGCTGAGAAACTTAAAGCATGTCAATTGCCTGTGGAGCCTGAAGATAAAGCGTATTGCATACTGAAGAAGCCTATTCTTGCACTACAAGCAACAGAAGAGAAACAGTTCCACCAGCTCAATGAATTGGAGGAATTTCACATTCAGCCTTTTGAGAATGCCAAATTATACGAAGAAAATGCATGAAAGAAACATGATGAGAGGTTAGTGCGCATACAACTGAAACCAGGGCAGAAGGTACTGTTAAACAAATCAAGGTTGAAATTTTTCCCATATAAACCAAAATCTCGGTGGTCAGGCCCATTCCTAATCACCAAGGTTTTACCAGATAGAGTCGTTGAGTTACATGATCCTGACTCCAACAAAACATTCAAGGCTAAAAACAAGCGTGTCAAGCACTACTGGGGAGAATCAATTGAGCGACAAAAAGAAAGTTTCACACTTTCAGATCCAGCCTAACGTTCGGGCAGTCATGTCTAGCTGACGACTTTAAACTTAGCGCTAGCTGGGAGGCAAACCAAGCAATTTGTGTATATATTGTGATTTGGTGTCTTTTAATTTTTGTGTGTTTAGTTTTTGCAGGTTAAGTCATTTCAAGATGGAAGATGCTCTCGCAAATCTTCACAAGCAATTTCCTTATCTCCCTCAAAAATCTCTGATGAAAGTTTACAAAGCTCGCTTGGAATGGATGAGACTACTGATGATCAAAGGTATGCCTACTGAAATTCGTTGGATTATTGAAGCACGGGTCCGATTGGCAGATGAGTCCTCTGACTCTTTTATTTCACATCTGCCTGGTTTAGGAAGAATCACATATGCTAAAAAGAGAAGAGCCAAAAGAATGTGTGTTTGTTATAAATGTGCTCGTATGTTTTGTGATACTCATTGTCGATCTTTAGGAATGGTGTCTGATAACCGCGAAGATAAGATTAATTTCATTAGGGATGGCTTGAGTAAGGAGTCTTTGGATGACATATCTAAAACTCTTGAGACGCATCCCAATGGATATGTGTATCACGAAATTCGCATGTTATATACACAATTCCGTAAAGAAAGACAACAGTTAAGTCTCGGGAATCTGACTCAAAAAGACCTTGTTTGCAAATTTATAAGAAAATTGGATGGGAAGCTTGTCCCTGACGCATAGATGTCAATCAAGCCGTCACTTTCTGTAAATATTATTTTCTTTATCTTTAACTAATAATTGTGATTTGTTTTGTTATTTTCTTTTCTTTTCTCCGACAGGATCCAGATCCTTTTGACCTTTCACGATTTACTATTTTGCTACTAATTGTCCTTTGGAAAATACTTGTGCTATTATTACTCACCTTTTTCAGGTTCTATAAATTCAACTTATCATTGCACCTTTGAAGGCATCCAGATAAAAATGGAAGCGACTTCAAGAAGACGGGTTGAAAACATCTATGTGTTTTACGGTACCAGTGTTGGTGTTAAACCAGAATACGTAACAGCGGCACAGGAATTGGGTCGAGTCATTGCTGCAAGGAATATGCACTTAGTATATGGCGGTGGCAATCTTGGACTAATGGGGATCATTTCAAAAGTTTTACAGGATGGAGGCAGTCAAGTCTTGGGAATCAACCCAAAACCCTTAGCGGAGGCGAATCTTATTGGATCATCAAACGGCGAGGAACTAATCATGCCAGGTATGTTTGAACGACTGTAGAGATGATTAACCATGCTGATGCTTTTATTGTTTTGCCATGAGGCTTGTGCACGATAGAGGAAATGTTTACAGTACTATCTTGGGCAAACTTGAACATACACCAGAAACCGCTTGGACTGTACAATGTTGATGGATTTTATGATTTTCTTTGTGTGTTTCTTGATGATGCCCGTGTTGGTTTCTAAGGCATTCCCAAGATCATATTTAAGCATAAAAACATGTGAATACATAAAGAAGTATGGCGGAATCATACTTACAATGAACGGCTTATGGATGCGTCAAATTTAAAATTTTCTTCTCCAAGTTTCGGCCAAGCTCCAATTTTGAAGATGAAATCCGAGCTCCAAGCTCCAAGCTTTGTCCTTTGATTCCAAGCTATTGGGATGGTTTCCCTATCACCTTGGATGATTCCTTGATGTGCTAGCAACTTTAGAAAATTTGCTACAAATCTTCTAAATCTTCCATGCAAGTCTCGGCAATGAGAAGCAAAAAGAGGGAGAGAATTTTTGGTTGAAACCGTGAGAGTGAGAGAGTGTGAAAATGATTTGTGTTGACTTGGTTTTTGATTTCAAAAATCTAATAATCATATACCAAACATTTGGTATTAGTCAATCAAGCCATCATGTTTAGGAAGTGTGTAAGGCAAGTCATCATCATTCTCACCAAAACCCATCACCAAAAGTAACTAAAGTGACAAGTGATGTGACATGTGGGCCCCACTTAATTCAAAATCCGAGTGGACCCGCGACACATCCCAGGCTCGGGTTCGCTAATTCCAAATTAACGAGTTTTTCGTTGCGACGTAATAAAATCAAATTTAATTAATAATTATGTCTGGCAAAATTATTATTCACGTCGCTAGCGAATTAATTCTAAATTAATTCGCTTGCCCGAATTAAAATCCAATTTTAATTCCGCGTCGAAATCTAATTTCGTATAATATATCGAATATATTATTTTATCGATTAATTCCAAAGTAATCATTCTCTCTCTTCAAATAGTATTTTATCCCAGATAAAATCTCTCCGCAATTAATCCCAGATTAATTATGCTCGAATCATACGTCATCGGTGAATCTTCGAGAAGCGACCCAGGAGATCCCTGGATATGTTGGCATTAAATCCAGTCGTCGGACTATCCGAACACGTACGTATCTCGTACTACGTTTTTATCGATTTACGAGACATGGTTGGCTTCTAGCAAAGCACCGTGCCTACCTAATTCTCCAGAAATATTCTTAATGGAATATATAATCTATGTCAGACGTAGTATACATAGTATTGTGTATTACGATCCAGTATCGGATGTCACATGTAAGGCCTGGGGCTGGAATTTGTCTGCCTCGTACGAAGTATATATCGGATTACAAGCAACTAGTCTCTTTAATCGATAATCATGACCATGTCATATTATCCCGATGGTTGCACCAATTTAGAGTACCAGTTCTGTATCCCTGCGTGATCATCATCTCCATATGACTGAAGTGATACTTCCATCCTGACATCACACCCAATACACTACGATTCTCAATAAACCCAGAAGAGGCGTACACAGAACCTGTTAAAGTCCTGGACGACAAAACCAAAGCGTGTTGATTTTCGCAAGTACTAGCGATGCAAGTCTCAGTTTAAGACCAAATACACCTACCCTGATGCGGATTCCCATAGACACATAGTCATACTACCAATGGGATTCCGCGGGGTCTATCCAGAGTGAAGCTGTTTCCATACCATCGGTAAACACAACCTCCTATCACACTTGCATAAGTATCCAATACTTAAATATATGAGAAATATGCCGTTACGCTTCCATAACACGCACAAGTGCAATACTAGTCTATTCCACATTATCGATGTCCAGTCTCGATAATACTAGGACTATGGATATTTAATTATTAAACCTTTATGGATTGATATTGTCTCATATCTTATAATTCGGAACTAATCATAAGGACTTTTATCATTTATATATATAAGTAATCAAATTACAAAATGATAAAATGCAATTTCCATTGCTACATAATTAATTTGTACAAAAAACCACAATGTCTTTTACAAATAGTGACGCTATGGGTCATAGTTGTCTAACAATCTCCCACTTGGCCTATAGCTAGTCACTCAATCATCTAATACCTGAGCTATGTACATATCGCTCAAACTTTTGCTGAGGAATAGCTTTCGTCAGCGGATCTGCAATGTTGTCCTCTGATGCGACCTTCTCGATCTTCACATCGCCATGATATATGATCTCACGAATCAGATGGAAACGTCGAAGAACATGTTTGGATCGTTGATGAGACCGCGGTTCCTTAGCCTACAAAATAGCTCCGTTATTGTCACAATACAATGGAATGGGCTCAGCTGCTAACGGAACTACTCCTAATCCAATTAGGAACTTACGGATCCAAACTGCCTCTTTTGCTACTTCAGCTGCAGCAATATACTCTGCTTCTATTGTTGAATCGGCAACAGTCTCTTGCATGGAAGATTTCCAGCTTACTGCTCCGTTATTCAAACAAAATATATACCCGGATTGCCACTTGCAGTCGTCTTAATCACTTTGGAAACTTGCATCGGTAAACCCAGTTACCTTAAGTTCTCCATCTCCATAGATTAAGAAAGCATCCTTAGTTCGTCTAAGATACTTAAGGATATTCTTAACCGCCATCCAGTGACTATCACCTGGATCGGCCTGATAGCGACTACACATGCTCAAAGCATACGAGACATCAGGTCGCGTACATATCATGGCATACATGATCGATCTGACTGCTGAGGTGAACGGTATCTGACTCATGTTGTCTCTCTCATCTTGAGTTTTAAGACACATGTCCTTAGATAAAGTGACGCCATGTGACACTGGCAACAGTCCCCTCTTAGACTGATCCATGTTGAATCTCTTCAACACTTTGTCAATGTACGTACTCTAGGAGAGTCCAAGCAGCTTTCTAGATCTATCCCGATAGATCTTTATTCCTAGAATAAAGGCTGCTTCTCCCAGATCCTTCATGGAGAATTTTAATGAAAGCCAAGCTTTCACCGATGTTAACATTGGAATGTCATTGCCAATAAGCAATACATCATCAACGTAAAGGACAATGAATGTCAGTGTGCTCCCACTAACCTTCTTATATACACAAGTATCATCTTCGTTTTGAATGAAATCATATTCTTTTATGATCTCACCAAAACGTTGGTTCCAAGAACGCGATGCTTGCTTCAATCCATAAATAGATCGATTTAACTTACAAACCTTGTTTGCAAGTTTTGGTACGACAAAACCGTCAGGATGTTGCATATAAACAACCTCCAAAAGGTTTTCGTTAAGGAAAATGGTTTTGACGTCCATCTGCCATATCTCGTAATCAAAATATGCAGCAATAGCAAGCATTATCCTAATGGATTTAATCATGGCAACTGGTGAAAAATTTTGTCGTAATCGACACCATGTCGTTGATGATACCCTTTTGCTACAAGCCTAGCTTTGTACGTTTGTACGTTGCCATCAATGTCGGTCTTCCTCTTGAAGACCCATTTGCATCCAATAAGCTTTACGCCTTCTAGTGCATCAACCAGTGTCCAAACTTGGTTGGTGTACATGGAATCCATTTCGGAATTCATGGCATCTTGCCATAAACCGGAGTTGATACCTTGTATCGCTTCCTCATACGTAGCTGGCTCATCTTCCTCAATAAGATTAATATCCACATGAGGTGAGATCAGAAACCCATACCTTTCAGGTTGTTTTCTCACTCTCTCCGACCTACACGGTCCTTGTGTATTTGAAGATTATGGTACAGTCTCATCCCTGATGGACTGTTCATGTTCCGTTAAAGATTCTGTGCCAGGAATAATATCACTCTGATTTTCATCAAGTTCTACCTTCCTCCCACTTATCATTGTATTTAGGAATTCCTTCTAAAGGAAACCCGCATGTAGAGCAACAAATACTTTGTTCTCTTGTAGGTGATAGAGGTAATATCCTTTGGTTTCCCTAGGATATCCTAAAAATAGGCATTTATCCGATTTGGGTTCTAGTTTGGTACCTTCCAAACATTTGACTTATGCCCAGCAACCCCAAATCTTTTGAACAGACTTTGACGGAACCTTATTCAAAATAAGTATTGCATTGTTCAATGCATATCCCCAGAAGGAAATAGGTAGCTCTGTGCGACTCATCATAGACCTCACCATGTCTAACAAAGTTTGGTTTCTCCGTTCGGACACACCGTTTAATTGCGGTGTTCCGGGAGGAGTCCACTGTGAAAGAATACCATATTCTTTCAAGTAATCAAGAAACTCATTGCTCAAGTATTCTCCACCACGGTCTGACTGTAATGTCTTAATATTTTTGCCGGTCTGTTTTTCTACTTCGTGTCGAAACTCTTTGAATTTCTCAAAAGTTTCCGACTTGTGTCTCATAAAATACACAAAACCATAACCCGATGCATCATCCATAAAGGTTACGATGTATTCATATCCACCTCTAGCCTGGCTAGACATGGGCCCACATACGTCTCTATAAACGAGGGCTAACAGTTCGGTGGCACGTGCACCTTTACCGCTAAAAGGTGATTTAGGCATCTTGCCTAATAAACAAGATTCGCAGATGTCATATGAATTTGGATCAAATCCAACCAAGTACCCACTCTTCTAAAGTGTGGATATTCGTGTCTTGTTTATGTGTCCCAGACGACAATACCACATGTAAGTTTCATCTTTGTTACTTACTTTAAGCCTTTTATTTGTTACATTATATGTTTGAGATTGATTCACATTCAAAATATATAGACCATTATTTACATCAACAGTGCAAATTTCCATATCATTTTTATACATAAAACACCCAGTGTTTCAAAATACAAAAGTATACCCACATTGGGCTAACATAGATACATAAATAATATTTCTAGTCAAACTAGGTACATAATAACAGTCTGTAAGTTTAAGTACATGCCCCGGGGGCAGTTCCAAAACAAAAGTGCCAACGGCCAAAACGGCGACCTGTGTCCCATTTCCAACGCGGAGGTCAATCTCTCCTGAGGCCAATCTCCTGCTAATCAGCAGATTCTGCACATCAGTACATATATGAGTTCCACAACCATAATCAAAAATCCAATTTTTAAAACTAGTAGTAGACATGTTTATTTCTATAACAAACATTCTGAAGCCGGTGCCTTGCCCAATTTGATTTCCTTCATGTGTGCCTTGTACTCGCGGCAGTCACGCTTCCAGTGACCCTACTTGCCGTACTGGAGACAAACATCTTGGGATTTGTCCTTAGGTTTCCCAGAACTTTTTGACGATTTGGCCTTGCTCTTTCTCTTATGCTTCTTCTTCTTAACACCTCCAGTCGCCTTGGGCCAAGCCGATGTTGAAGCATAGTGTGCCTCGCGCTTCTTGCCCTTAAGGAGCTCTTTCTCTGTTTCACGCAGAGTGGACATCAACTCTCCAAAAGTTTGGTCTTGGTTCAACATGTTGTAGTTCATGATGAACCCACTCCAAGGGACGGGGAGAGACTGTAGGATCAAATCTACTGAAGTCTCAGCCTCGAAGACTATGCCCATCTGTCCGAGCTGCTCAATGTCAGCAATCATCTATGACACATGGTGCTCAACAGACGTACCCTCTGACATTCGAGCGTTGAAGAGCTTCTTCTGCAACTCATATCTTTGCGATCTAAGGTTAGATCGGTGAAGATCGTGCAACTTCACCATCATCTCATAGGGATCCAACCCCTTGTTTTGACGACAGAATTACGGAGTCATAGCGGCAAGCATTACCGATTGAGCAGTCGCATTGTCATCGCTATGAGTCTTCCAAAGCTCTAGCTCAAGCAACTGATCAGATCGAGGCTTAGGCCCAAGAGGTCGCTCTATAGTGTAGAGTAACTTCTCGGATCCCATAACTATTCTGAGATTCATATCCCAGTCCTGAAAGTTTGTGCCATTAAAGACGTTGTCGCCCAAGACAATATCCCTATTGCTTAACTTTCCTGTCATCTTAACCGCAATAGTCCAACTATTTGATTAACGATGTATGGGTATAGTCTAACTGTTACAAGAAAAATAATGATATATTAGTCCAAATAATAAAATAATTGACGAAATAATTTGAAAGCGTGTAAAGCTAAGTATTTGAACGAAATTGCAAATTCAATACTATCCTCCCACTATTTTTCGGTGAGCCTCTAACCCTCTTGTGAGTACTCGGGAAACCTAGTTCCTAGTGGGCTAGGATCCCGTTAAATAACACACAACCTTGACTTTGGCCAACAAATTGTATGATAATTAACTAGGTAGATCTCTAAGATCAATTGGATCTCATCCAATTCCTAGATCCAGTAGGTGGACCTCCAAGTCCGAAACATATATACAATATATATGCCAATATATCCAATATATTTTCCTAACCTTTTTCCTCTGAATCAACTAGGCATTGGCTTTGGCACAACAAGCTTAATGATTCCAGTTAAGCGGAACCCATTGACTTTGGAAAGCTTCGTAATCGATGTCGATGGACAAGAAGTGATCTTGACTTTGGCCAACAAATCACAACTTGGAAAAGACATACGATATGCAACAAAGCCTTCATGATTGAAACACATCCGCGATGGACAAAGGTCTTGACTTTGGCCAACAAACCAGTGCCAATCTTGGATCTTGAGTAAGAATCACTCAATGGAAGGAAAACGTTTAATATTTATTGAGGGTTTTTCGCGTAAATTGGAAACCAATTTATTATCTTTGTTAGGTCTCATCATACACCCTTAAGCATAATAAGGCGCGGAAATAAATTAATAATGATATGCGGATGGATATCTCACAGATTGTTCCTAGAACAAATCACTCCATTTCCTCTCCCCGGCTAGCATTATTCTAACTTCTACCCAATTACATAATACAATTAAAGAAACCTCATTAGCATTGAGGGGAATTAGGTGAAAAGAGAATTACAAAGAATCAAGAGAGATAAGGCTGGACACGCAGGTCCAATTTAATAAATTCTTTGCCATTTCCCTTCTAATATCATTCTGATATACATTATTCATTCAACACATTCATGTATTCACACAAAGCATGTTATTCAATCAATCTAATCTAATTAATTAATCTTGAATAAAGTGATCATCCAATGTTCAAACAACGATTTGATTTTGCGCGAGTCCAACTCGTTTGAGAATAAGTACTCAAAGTACGAATTCTTGAATTATATCGAACTACAATTTAAATCTAATTTAATTCGTATTCAATACTAATTCTATATTTATTTCCAAATTAAATAACTACACTTTTTAATGCGCCTTTACGACTTAGATTCCAAATATAATCTATATGGGTCTCAAAGCCCAATTAACATCCAATGTTGTTTAATTAAAGTCCAATGGCTTTCATTAATTTCTTAAGGCATGGACTTTGTCAATATGGGTCCAAACCCAAATACCAAGCCCAATTAAGGAATCACCATATTTGCCAAGAAACCAATTTCGGCCATAAGGCCCAATTAAACATAAAAGGCCCATTTGTCATATTTGGACTTAATGGAATGATTTAGGCCCAATTTGGATCCAATCCAATTGACCTAAACCAACTTGGCCCAACCAAGCCCATTAGGCCCAAATACAACAACTAAAGCCCAATTCTAAATTAAGCCCAACTAATTAAATTTTAATTTTCTAAATTTCAAAATTCAATTAATTAAAGTGTATTACATCAATTAATTATCTAAATTAATAATTCCAAAATACTAATTTAATCAATTAATCATGTATTAATTTGTTCAACTCATGTCCAACATTTTGAAACAAAAAATCATCTCATTTCATGCTCCATAACTCACGGCATTTTAGGGTTTATTTACGTTCGATTACGATTTCAATCTGATTGAATCTCAAATCAACATAATCATGTTTTTTCAACTCATCCAATGATCAAAAAAAAAAACACCCATGATTTTAGGGTAAATGTTGCATTCGGCCAACATACATAAATTAGGGAAAATTAATCCAATTGAATTTTCTTCAAATTGATCATGCATAACTCCAAGTTATCAACATTCAAGCATACTCAATCAATCAATTTTATCAAATCATGCTCAAATCAATTTTACCCAAATTTTTACCCTAATCATTTTTCATGCTCAAATTAGGCTCTGATACCATTGTTGGTTTCTAAGGCATTCCCAAGATCATATTTAAGCATAAAGACATGTGAATACATAAAGAAGTATGGCGGAATCATACTTACAATGAACGGCTTATGGATGCGTCAAATTTAAAATTTTCTTCTCCAAGTTCGGCCAAGCTCCAATTTTGAAGATGAAATCCAAGCTCCAAACTCCAAGCTTTGTCCTTTGATTCCAAGCTATTGGGATGGTTTCCCTATCACCTTGGATGATTTCTTGATGTGCTAGCAACTTTAGAAAATTTGCTACAAATCTTCTAAATCTTCCTTGCAAGTCTCGGCAATGAGAAGCAAATAGATGGAGAGAATTTTTGGTTGAAACCGTGAGAGAGAGAGTGTGTGAAAATGAGTTGTGTTGACTTGGTTTTTGATTTCAAAAATCTAATAATCATATACCAAACATTTGGTGTTAGTCAATCAAGCCATCATGTTTAGGAAGTGTGTAAGGCAAGTCATCATCATTCTCACCAAAACCTATCACCAAAAGTAACTAAAGTGACAAGTGATGTGACAACTGATGTGACATGTGGGCCCCACTTGATTCAAAATCCGAGTGGGCCCGCGACACATCCCAGGCTCGGGTTCGCTATTTCCAAATTAACGAGTTTTCCGTTGCGACGTAATAAAATCAAATTTAATTAAATAAATATGCTTGGCAAAATTACTATTCAAGTCGCTAGCGAATTAATTCGCTTGCCCGAATTAAAATCCAATTTTAATTACGCGTCGAAATCTAATTTCGTATAATATATCGAATATATTATTTTATCGATTAATTCCAAATTAATCATTCTCTCTCTTCAAATAGTATTTTATCCCAGATAAAATCTCTCTGTAATTAATCCCAGATTAATTGCTCGAATCATACGTCATCGGTGAATCTTCGGAAGCGACCCAAGAGATCCCTGGATATGTTGGCAGTAAATCCGGTCGTCGGACTATCCAACACGTACGTACCTCGTACTAAGTTTTTACCGATTTACGAGACATGGTTGGCTTCTAGCAAAGCACCGTGCCTACCCAATTCTCTAGAAATATTCTTAATGGAATATATAATCTTTGTCAGACGTAGTATACATAGTATTGCGTATTACGATCCAGTATCGGATGTCACATGCAAGGCCTGGGGCTGGAATAGTGTCTGCCCCGTACGAAGCATATATCGGATTACAAGCAACTAGTCTCTTTAATCGGATAATCATGACCATGTCATATTATCCCGATGGTTGCAACCAATTTAGAGTACCAGTTCTGTATCCTGGCGTGATCATCATCTCCATATGACTGAAGTGATACTTCCATCTTGACATCACACCCAATACACTATGATTATCAATAAACTCAGAAGAGGCGTACACAAAACCTATTAAAGTCCTGGACGACCAAAACCAAAGCGTATTGATTGTCGCAAGTACTAGCGATGTAAGTCTCAGGTTAAGACCAAATACATCTACCCTGATGCGGATTCCCATAGACACATAGTCATACTACCAATGGGATTCTGCTGGGGGTCTATCCAGAGCGAAGCTGTTTCCGTACCATCGGTAAAACACAACCTCCTATCACACTTGCATAAGTATCCAATACTTAAATATATGAGAACTATGATGTTACGATTCCATAACACGCACAAGTGCAACACTAGTCTATTCCGCATTATCGATGTCCAGTCTCAATAATACTACGACTAGGGATATTTAATGATTAAACCTTTATGGATTGATACTGTCTCATATCTTATAATCCGGAACTAATCATAGGGACTTTTATCATTTATATATTTAAGTAATCAAATTACAAAATGATAAAATACAATTTACATTACTACATAATTAATTTGTACAAAAAACCACAATGTCTTTTACAAATAGTGACGATATGGGTCATAATTGTCTAACAGCCCGGAGAAATGGGTTCGTGTCAAAGCTTGTAAAAGAACTCCTCTTTACTGCCAGAACTGCTCCAGATTTAATTGACCAAATCTTAGACTTTGAACCTCAAATTGACCCCATTCTTTCCAAGATAAACTGCTCCGATAATGATCGTGGTAAGAGGTGTCGGATAAATCTGGATCTTAACCTTTAACTTTTCATTTAGATGTAGAATTTCAGCTAACCAGGTACGGTTTTCTACACTTTTCTTCTATTATTTAAGACATTGGGGACAATGTCTCATTTAGGTTTGGGGGAGGAGAATAGTTAAATTGTATCTTGTTTTTATTATTTTATTTTTAGTCAAAATTTTTCGAAAAAGCCAAAAAAATTGAAAATTTTTACAAAAACCAAAAAAATATTTTGTATTTTTGTGTTTTTATTTGATTAATCAGGTGAAATTGGTGTGAGATAGTTGTGTAAGGAGTTTCCACTCCTGAGACGTATCTCAACCTATTTCGGAACAAGTTAATTTTTGTTTATTTCCTTTTAAATTATTTAATTTGTGAATTCTCCATAAAACTGACTAAAATGAATCTTCATATACTCAGTTGACATATATTATCAACATACATGGTAACATACAGACATGAGTTGTAATTGAAAAGTTTGTAATATTTAGTGCTCTAGTTTAATTAGAGGAAACATCTATAAAAAACGATGGAGTAAAAAATAAACGTCTGAGATCTGAGTTATTAAGTCTGTAAGGGTATTTTAACACCTAGTGCCCTAAAACCAACTGGTTTGGGAGTCACTGGCCCAAAGCTCGCTACATGGATCAAAGATGTTGCAAAAAAATATATATATCTGAAGTTTGAGTAATTAAGTCTGTAGGGGTGTCTTAACACCTAATGCCCTCAAGCCAACTGGTTTGGGAGTCACTGACCCAAAGCTCGCTACATAGATGGAAGATATTGTATATAAATAAATAAATCAATCAATCAAAAAAAAATCAAAAAAATTATTCTATTGCTAAAAAAAGTGTGAATTCTGATAAAACTTTAGGACAAAAATATTACTCTCTTCTCAATTGCACTTGTGACTATTGTGGGCAAAAATGAGTTAATTAATATTTTGTTGACTGTGTATATGAAGGATGGTAAATATAATCGGAGAATTTACTTATTCGGTAATTCAGAAAGAAATAAAACAACTAGTAACTTGGAGTAGAAGTTTCACATGTTTAGTCACTAACTTCTTTATTCTCTTTTCTCTTGTCCTTTTGTTTTTGTGTGCATTAGTTTTACTATTTTTTTACTTTTGTAAAATTTTTGTGGGTATCATTGCTGTAAACCCTCACGAGACTACAACTCGTCCACTAGGGACACCTAGGGGTTTAAAGGCTTGTTGCATACGCTAAATGCAATCGTGATCCCTACGAAAGTGACTTAGCTTAATTATTTATGTTATTTTATTTTATTATTTTGCTCGAGGACTAGCAAAATGTTAGGTTTGGGGGTGTGATGAGAGGAAAATATATCAATATTTATCGCCTCTTTTACTTAATATTTTGTTTAGTTTCTCGGGTTTGATGAACGTTTTGATATGTTTTAGTTTATTTTGCAGATAAAATAATATTGGGACTCAATAAAATCATTTAGGATGAAATTTGGGTCAAATAAGGGCAAATATTGGACTTGACATATTAATTTTGGAGATTGGAAACTTGAAATGGCGTTTTAACGAAGTGCAGTTTTGGAAATTCCAGTTTTGCACATCTGTTGTATTTTGGACATAACTTTTTACTCCGATATCGGATTGAGCTAATTCAAGTTCCCGATTAAAGAAGACTCAATGATCTACAACTTTGAAGAACAAAACAATTTCGAATTCGGAAGATATAATGATCGAAATTGATGTAACATGCGGACGTGTGCTATGTGTAATTATTAAAGTCATTTTCAAAGCAAATAAATAAATAAAAAATAAAAATAGTCAAAATCCCACCAAACACGATAGCAATTAGTGGAGCAATTAATAATGGATTTGGTGGAGCAATTAGTGGAGCAATTAATAATGGATTTGTTGGATGATTTGATTGAGGCAAAATTTTGCCTATAAATACCAAGCCATTTCATTGGTAAATTGATACTTTCTTCTAAGGAATTCTTTAAGAATACTAAGAAGATTGTATCTTGTTTGTTTATTTACAGCTTTCAGTAATTAATTTCTGCTTTCGCACTTTCTTTTCTTTACTTTTCAGTTTTTACTTTCCGCAATTTACTTTTACCCACAGTATTTTCCTTTCTTTACTTTTCAGTTTTTACTTTTCAAGCAATGAGGAGGTAACTCCCCTTGCTGGGGTAAAATGTAAAGCTTTTATTATTACTATTTAGATTAATCTCTCCTAATTATAATATAATAACTAGTTAAAATCTGTCTTAACGAGGATACCGCCATATTGGTCGGTTGGTAATTAATTATAAATTGGTTTTAACCTGACTAAGCATGGATACTGCCTGGTTGGTCGGTTGGTAATTAATTATTAATTTGACTTAATCAGGATACCGTCTATATGGCTGGTTGGTAATTATCACGCAAAGTTAATATATTATATTAAGGGAGATATCTAAAATAGAAGTAATAAAAGTGGATCATTTTACCTCAGCATTTTTTTATTGTACTTTTACTTTATATACTTTTCAGTAATTTACTTTTCAGCCATTTACTTTTCAGCAATTTACTTTCAGCAATTTACTTTTCAGTAATTTACTTTCAGCATTTACATTTCAGCAATTTACTTTCTGCAATTTACTTTCAGCATTTACTTTTCAACAATTTACTTTCAGCAATTTACTTTCAGCATTTACTTTTCAGCAATTTACTTTCAGCAATTTACTTTCAGCATTTACTTTTCAGCAATTTACTTTCAGCATTTACTTTCAGCATTTAATTTTCAGTATTTAATTTCAGCATTTACTTTACGTCATTTACTTTCAGCATTCACTTTTCAGCATTTTACTTTATGTCTTTTATTTTATTTAAGTTTTTACTACCCGTAAATATGTGTCGTAACTAAGCCAGTTATCTGGGGTTGTGATGAAGTCCAATATCAGCGGTTTAGAAGGGGTTAAATTACGGTTTGGGTAATATAAAGGTTTATTTATTGAGTCTTAGTCTTAATGTATCTTGCTAACTGGCCATTAATAAGATTGATTAGGTAAACTTAAAATGAACTTGGAAAATGGATTTTAGGTTTAATACCTTAGACTTAATAGCCCACGATCTTCATTAAGGATAGATAACCCTTTAATAGATTTCCTTACAGAATAAGAATATACATGTCGGGCGGGGGTAGCCATAATTGGAACTTAATCTTAATGAATTCAGATAACTTAATTGACATAGGAATATGATTAATTGGGTTATACTGTGTATTTGTATTTGACCATCAGAAGAGGCTTTTACATAATTTCGTGTTCCAGGTTAATAAATCGATATATTACATAACCGTAAGATAACCTTCATCTTTAAAAATGATATTGAAAAGATTCACAACCCTGGATAGTTTTATAAAATTGAATTTTCCTAAATCTACTTTCAAGCAATTTCATTTACTTGTTTTAAGTTTAAAGTCATCATCCAATCAAATAACCAATCCATTAGATACTCGTAAGAATTTGACTTCATAAATTAATAACAAAAGGTTTTAAGTCCTCGTGGGATCGATATTTTTATACTACTTGAACTATACGTGCGCTTGTGTTATACATGTGTGATTACGCCGGTCAACCGGCCAGATTCAAACACAGTGAGTGGACCTCTTTTCTTTAACTAGTTTTATTTATTAAGTTTTAAGTTTTGATATCAGACTTATTTTTATGCCTTAGGGCGTTAGATTTCTTTTATCACTGTTATTACATGAATTTTATGCTTTATGTTATGTTTTAGTTACGTTTTAGACAGAAAAATTTTAAAGCATGAGTTTTTATGTTTTTCGGGGTATGAGGGAAAAACTCACCCCAGTATGTAACTTGAGATACAATTGGAATTTACGGATACAGAGGACATGTTCATATGTAGAGGACTAGGGGGCGACGATACGTAATGCCCTTAAATCCTAGTTTCAGAGCCAGGATGACGGCATAGGTTCGTGTACCTGGACTCTAATTCAGAGGATGGGTGGTAGGATAGATCCGCACCCCCAGTTCTAGTTTGTGGCTTGGGGCACGACGATATGTAACGCCCCAATACCACCAGTTTCAAAGGCAGTTATGGCATGCTTTGGGTGACAGCGATACGTAACGCCCCAAAGTCATGGATTTGCACTGCTGGCTACAGTTAGGCGTATGGGGGGACGACGATACGTAACGCCCTCATACGTCAAGTTTTTCAGACAGAGACATAGATTTCAGATATAATTTTCAGATTCTCAGATACAGTTTTTAGTTTTCAAATACAGTTTTCAGAAAGAGCTTTTAGAAAAGAAAGTTTTCAGAAACAGTAGTTTTATAAGAGATTCAGAATTTTAGAGTAGAAACCAGTTTCTTATAAAACTTTTTAATGAGTTTTCAGCTTAGAACCAAATGTCTTTATAATAGTTTTCGTTTTTAAGTCCACTCACATAGATCGTATAGCGATCTATCCCCCACTCCAGTTTTCGTATTTTGCAGGTTTCTCAGAGTACGAGCTCGGGAGGACGGATACTGATACAGTCACTAGGTATGGAGTCCACCAGTACGAGTCTAAGTTTGAGTAAAGGTCCAGTTTTAGTCAAGTACGAGTCATAGTCAAATATGAGTCTTGTATCAGTCCTGATGTGTGAAGTCATTGTAAAATCAATTGTTACCAAGTATAATAATTAATATTGAGTTTGTTTTCAGTATTTTCGGGTTGGGTTACGGTCTCATACAAAGTATAGTCAAATCAAGATAAATATATTAGTATCAGTTATAGGTAGTTAGTCAAAGGCTGATGGGATTAGTACTATTATCCCCTGCCAGTAACATCTCCCAGATCGGGGATGTTACAAAGATGGTATCAGAGCATAGTTTAGGGAGTTAGTAACTGTAGTGGGTAGAGTGTTGGGGCCTTGTATACACAGTATGTCCGGGATACCCGTATATGAGGCACTACCTATCCAGTATTCGATCCTTGAGTACGTCCTCAAAGCTACATAGACAGGTTAGTAAGCCTTCTTAGATCATTCAAATAGTATCCCCTGTAAGAAAAATTTCACTCTAGATACCAGATAAGAAATCTTCTTGAAGTTATACCGATCTAGTACCAGAAGAATAAACAAGCTATGGAAACAGACAGTAGGATTTTAAGAAAAGTTAACATGGAAGTGAGAAATGAAAATTATAAGAAAGTACAGAAGGGTGCATAAGAGTATAGGTAGCCAGAGATAAAGAAAAGTAAGGAGATGGAATAAGGCAGAGATATTTTGAGGATATCCACCTAGGAATATGCAAGAGAATAGAAAAGCCCGAACTAGTACAAGAGTTCTCAGAAGTAAGATCTTTTCCCTCCTCAGAACATTCTTTCAAGCCGAACCAGTAATCTTCAAGTACTTCATATAGATAGTAAAGTCCCATTAGTACCCATTCAGGAAAATAGGAAGAGAAAGAAAAGTTAGGAAGCGGAGTAAGATACAGAAGGTAGATCTCTAAGTAATTGGAAGTAAATAGAGATAGAGAAATAGAAATAGATAAGAAATGTCGAAATCTATAGCAATAAGAATCGGAGATATGGAGTTAAGTAATAAAGGATGATACCAGAACTAGTAGAAAAGATTAGTGTAGCAAGACTAGACCAAAATAAAAAGCCGAGTAGATCTAAGAAAAGGTTATTTCCCTCGAGCGAGATACCTTTCTTCCTCAGAAGAATTCCTCCGAGTCGATCCAATATTTTTGTAAACCATCTCGTATAAGTAGCAAGTTCCCCGAATAATCAATGACCACCATAAGATAGAAGAAGTAAGAAATAAAAATTTCCTCAAGACTTCTAATAGATGAAAGATGTTATAAGGATAAAGAGATTTTAGATTTTCAAAACTCAGACCCATGGGCAAACAGGATAATCGGCGACTGAAACAACAGTTAGTTCCCTTAGCCAAGGAATTCAATAGATGAGGCCTTGACCTATTTAGATCCTCATTCCTTCGAGATACCAGTTAAAGAAGATATCCTGACAGAGTCTATCTCATACATATCCTACATGAGCAATAGACTCCATCAAGACAAAAAATACTAGAACAAGGATGAAGAATTTCCCCGAGCCATAAAGAAAATAACCAATGAGATGTAAGTAGTTCCTATTAGCATGGGTATAGACGACCGTAAGAAAACCCAACGGGAGTCAATTTTAAGAAATAAAAAGGACCTTAAAAGACAAACCACTTAGAAGAAGGATCAAGGAGGCTTCGAGAATATAAAGAAGGAAACCAATGGTAGCTCAAAGATTAAGGTAAGTCAGAGTAAGGTTTGCTAGACCAGTAAAAGATCACAAATAGATCAAATATCATAGAACCCACAGATTAGCCGAGTCAGTAGAGATCCATAGAAGAATATAAGCATAGAACTATGAAGTTGGAGATACTTAAGAAGTGATAAGAGTATCAGTATGGATAGTAGAATAAAGTGATTAAATCAAGGTTTATAGAAATGAACAGAAAGTTGGGATCTAAGAAACAATAAAGGAATGACCCACCGGTAGTCTTAGTAGTAAGGAGTAAAGTAAGGAAATAAGATATGCAATGGTATAAGAAACGCGAGGAGTAACAAGGAAATCTAGTGTATTTGGGTGTGAAGATAAAATAACAAGGAAATAATATAGTAAAGAATCGATGATCATTATAGGACCCTAAAGCCTGGTAAAGAAAAGAACTAGTAAAGGAGAGCAATTGATAGATTAGACAAATTATAAGATAGCTCGACAACTAGCTAGATGAATCCAAAGAATCATTGACAATGAAACCTGAGAAGGGAAAGTTCAACGCTACAATAAGTTAAGTTAAGTGCAGAAACCTTCATAGAAACAAAGAACCCTCAAAAAAGTAAAGAAATTAGAAGTACAAAAAATCATGGAGAATGATTCGTAGGAATATAGTGAGTAACTTACAAATAACCTCATGGTATTGAAAAGAATGAGGATTTTAGGAAGAGAGTAACGTTTGGAATCAAAAATTTTGTATAGGATGCCCTTAGTAGCCGAAGTAAGTAGAGTTTTCAAGAGAGTTAAGGAATAAGGAATTGAGGATTTATGATAAGAAATGAACCTTCGTAGCAGAATGAGTCCCTTAGGAAATATAGCAAATAGAATATAGTAGTATTCAAAAAGAATATAGTAATCACAGGAAATTAATCAACAGAAAGGATAAAGTGACAATATAAGGAACTTATTAGGAAGTATACCTTTAGAAAGACTTTGTATGAAATGTGGAGTGATTGATTGATGTAGATGACCGGGGGTAAGGTAAGAAAAAGCAAGTCAGATAAGTTTTAGCAGTAAGACCCAGTGTAGGAAAAGACCCCAGACAGGTGTACCCAAGAGACCTAGGCATAGAGAATGTGTCACCAAATCACCGTAACAGAAGAGCCTCAAGACTAGTTCCCACCCTTCCAACTCTCGATCGACATCGGTAACAAAGATGGACCTGAAGCGTAACCTTAATATAATCCAAAGCAAGCATAAGTATAGTGATAAATGATTGAAACACAAGATTCTTACTAATAGCAGTTTAAGTTATAGAACGAATTGGATGAGTAAATGAAAAGGTTAACTGACACAAGGATTGAAAGTAAAATTGTCAATACTATAACAAACAGAAGAAAATACTATGTAAGTGTTGACATAAATGTAGTATGGTATAGAACCGAGAAAATAAGTTTACTATAGTACGAAAAACAATAAAGAGGAGGTATCTTAGTATGAAATCGATTATAAAAGATAACTTGGTGAAAAAGAATAGTAAATAAAGTTCAAGAGATGAGATCCTCAGATGTAGTTCAAGGAAGAAACAAAGTGAAGCTGTCAAGAGTGAGTAAGAAAGTTATTAAGTTAGTACAGTACCAGAATAAGGAGGTAGTCATCTAATAATCGATATTTTAAGAAACCAAAGTCTGAGGAGATGATGAGTACGTAAAGAAATAAGATATTTCCCAGGTAAAAAGACAGATGCATATGCCAAGAAAGTTCTTAGCAGATAATAGAATGAAGTAGAAGATGAAAGAATACCAGAGAAGTAAGAGGAGTGAGACTGTTTAGAATACAATGACGGTGGGAAAAGATTATTTAATAAGTAAAGGTAACGGTAAGTGATAACAAAGAAATTTTGGTTAAAGTAATCATATAAGGTACCCAGCCCCAGACTTAGTGACCAAACCACTACGGGTTTGGGACGGCCTAAGCCACGGGAATGGGTGGTTTGGTAGATTCGTATCATAGTACGGAAATGATGAAATAAGTTAGTGCGAAGCTGAGATTGTCATCGAAAATGAATCCTCGAGCAACGGAATATTGGCAAGAATGTGAGTAACGACCTTTGAAATAAAAGTACGAAAGAATATAAGCTTTAACCATAACCAAATCCAAAGGAAGCGCTAGAAAATATTAGTAAGTTAGAAAAAACCCCAAGTCCCTTAGGGAAGCAGAAATTTTGGAACTTAGAGAGAGAAGCTTATAACTATTGAAGGTAACAAGTGGAGTATAGAAAGTTGATAGCTAAGTGATGAAAAAGAATATTAAGATCAAGTTGGACAAGTGGAATAGAGAAATATCGAGTACAGATATGAAGATATTAGAATCTTCGGTGAGAGTCAAGATACCAGTTACTAAGAATCTGATCAAGTTAAGAAATTATGGAGCATAAGTAAAGGTCTAGAAGAAAGAGATATTTTTTTCAGATAAGATATATTGAGTACAACAAAAGGATCAGAAAGAAACAGTCGAGGATACTCAGCAGAAAACTTACGAAATGAGAACTTAGAAGAGAGAAAAGAGGGAAAAATCAAATAGCTAGTAAAGGTTGTTGATAAGGAGATAAGTATAATAGAATCTCTAGATATTTGTGAAACTACGAAAACCATGAGTTAGACACCAGAAGCGATTCGAGGACGAATCCTATATAAGGGGGATAATTTGTAACGACCGGTAGTTTAGTTACTATTACATTATAGTACTGTGGTGCTGTTGGACAAAGATATTATAAAATAAATTATGTTGAGACTCAAATATACTCAAAAGATGACTTTGGGGACAATCGGTAAATTTCTTGAAATCCCGAGACGAGACTGCACCGTGTTTCCTTTGGACCGCCCATGGTATTTGGAGCGTACCTTTTTCATACGATCTCCGATTTTTATAAATTTTATATTTTCGAAAAGCTGAGATCGAGACCTACAACTTTCGCGTTGAATATTTTCCAAAATACGGAGCAGAAACTAGTCAAAAACGCGAATCAAATTTGGATGAATAGTGATTTCGGGGTTAAAAAGAGAAATCTCAAATTTTCTACAATTTTCTACTTTTTCCCAATTTTCTAAATATCAAACACCCCCACTATATAAAGGATATACTATTCATAAAACCTAAAATTTTTGGAAGCAAAAAGAAAGAAAAGAACGTGAAGAAGAAGAAGGGGAATGAAGAAGAGAAGAAGAAAAAAGGAAGAAGAAGAAAGAAAAGAAGAAGAATGATAAAGAAGTAAGAAACAAGGTATGGAGGAGCTTGGCAACCATGGAGATTTGAGAAATAAAGAGGAAGAGGTGAGAAACCCAAAACCCAAATTTTGCTTAAATGATAAAGTTTGATGATTTGATTGTTTGTGTTATGATGTGAACATGGACATGATGATGATTGTATGATTTCTTTGTTTTGAAACAATGGAAATGTTGATAAACCCCAATTTGTTAAGTTTGGGTAAGATTTGATAAAGTGTGTTATATGGATTAGAAAACTGAATTATTGATAAAATAGAGGATTGATGTATGTTAAATGAAGTGTAAGATGATTTATTGTATATTGGTTTGTAGTGTGGAAGCATTGATATAGAGTGGATTTGGATGAATTGAGCTTTGGATGAAATTGGAAGAAGAAAACAGAACCCTGGAATCCCAGTACGCATCGCGGCGCAAGAAGGATTGCGCGTCGCGACGTAAAAAGGATTGCGCGTCGCGACGCAAGAAGAAAATGAGGACTGGAATTTAGGCATTGCGTGTCGCGACATGCAGTCCTTCTTACGTCGCGACGCGAGGCCGAATTTTTCCAAAATCAGTTTTAAACCCCCAGTTCCACCCTAGCGCGTTAGAGACCACCCTTATGGTCTCGTGTCAGTTTGAATACATATCTTATATTAAATTATGATCATCATAAACCTCATGTATATGGATTTATGGATATATCTTTAAGCATTGTAAAGTATCGTGGACTATTCTACTACGTTGATGCTAATTAAGTTCTCGATCATAGGTTATCCACAGGAACCGCATTCTCTTTTGACTAAAGATCCAAAACCGGCCAGATTCAAACACAGTGATTGACCTCTTTTCTTCAACTGGTTTTATTTATTAAGTTTTAAGTTTTGATATCAGACTTATTTTTATGCCTTAGGGCGTTAGATTACTTTTATCACTGTTATTACATGAAATTTATGCTTTATGTTATGTTTTAGTTACATTTTAGACAGAAAAGTTTTAAAACATGAGTTTTTATGTTTTTCGGGGCATGAGGGAAAAACTCATCCCAGTATGTAACTTGAGATGCAGTTGGAATTGACGGATACAGAGGACATGTGCACATGTAGAGGACTAGTGGGACGACGATACGTAACGCCCCTAGATCCTAGTTTCAGAGCGAGGATGACGACATAGGTTGGTGTACCTGGACTCTAGTTCAGAGCTTGGGTGGTAACATAGATCTGCACCCCCATTTCTAGTTTGTGGCTTGGGGGACGGCGATACGTAACGCCCCAAGACCACCAATTTCAGAGACAGTAGTGGCATGCTTTGGCGGACGGCGATACTAACGCCCCAAAGTCATGGATTTGCACTGCTAGTTACAGTTAGACGTATGGGGGGACGGTGATACGTAACGCCCTCATACGTCAAGTTTTTCAGACAGAGACATAGATTTCATATACAATTTTTAGTTTTCAGATACAGTTTTCAGAAAGAGCTTTTAGAAAAGAAAGTTTTCAGAAACAACAGTTTTATAAGAGATTCAGAATTTTAGAGCAGAAACAAGTTTCTTATAAAACTTTTTAATGAGTTTTCAGCTTAGAACTAAATGTCTTTATAATAGTTTTCGTTTTTAAATCCACTCACTTAGATCGTATAGCGATCTAACCCCCACTCCAGTTTTTATATTTTGTAGGTTTCTCAGAGGACGGGCTCGGGAGGACGGATACTGATGCAGTCAATAGGTATGGAGTCCACCAGTACGAGTCAGAGTTTGAGTAAAGGTCCAGTCTTAGTCATGTACGAGTCATAGTCAAATATGAGTCTTGTATCAGTCCTGATGTGTGAAGTCATTGTAAACTCAATTGTTACCAAGTATAATAATTAATATTGAGTTTATTTTCAGTGTTTTCGGGTTGGGTTACAGTCTCATACAAATTATAGTCAAATCAAGATAAGTATATTAGTATCAGTTATAGGTAGTTAGTCAGAGGCTGATGGGGTTAATACTACTATCCCCTACCGGTAATATCTCCCATATCGGGGATGTTACAAACATATCACGTCCGACCGAATATCTTTAAAGTCTTGTCGGATATCTATCACGTTTCCAATTTTCGGAAAGATTTGATCTCTTTCTTTCTTAACTGATTTCCATGAAAATATCTTTTCAATTTTAATCGATTTTCGCAATTATCTTTTCCCTAATATGAGTTTTCCTTGCCAAATGAGCCTTTCCCTAATAACCAAATCCTAAAACACTATAAGAAAGGGAGATTGTGTTTATAAAAATGGGACGATTTCCAGACTTCAAAAAAGCTTCAATTAACCAAAATAAAACAACAAACACATTATCCTTTTACTTCCAACAAGAGACCAATGACTTCTTTGACTCTCAACAGTGTTATCGGAGTCGAGTAACACTTGAGGTATGACCTGATGGCCCCTAAAGCTTAAACTCCACATCTAAAATCTATTATTTTAGTGACGCCGCATATCCAATCGGACATATAACATATCCAACTAGACATACATTAGAAAATCTTGCCATATGAATGGCTACAACCGACCTCGAATTTCTGGTTGTATATAAGATGAAAACCCAGACGTAGATTCCAAAGCTGAATTCGAATAGATGGTGATATGGTTTGCACTCGGAATACAACTCCAATTACCACCACGAAACTGATGCACCTAGTTTGATTTGTGTTTCACCATTATTTTACTTAATATATTATTGTCATGCGGTTTACTGTTAACCTTACTAATGTCTGATTATCTGATCTGATTATTGCCTCAGCATTCTAATGTTGAATTTGTAACTGCTCGATACGCAACAAACACTGGCTAGACTTCCTGTAAGAGCGGTCGGACATGCCTTAAATCCCGGCCAGCCATATAATCAAATCCAGTCAGGACTCCGTGAGTCCAGGCCAGTGAAACACACCTCCGAATCTATTCTGCTTTATCTTCTGGTTGTTATGAGACATGTATTATCTTTGATTGTGATATTACTAATCATTTGTGTAGTTATATGCAATATAAACTGTTCATATGTGATTTATGCATTATAAGACATGTGGATCCTCCTTTGAGTCTAGATATTATACTGACATATCTAGTGGATCATTCCGAACCCAAATAGATTTAAATTCGGACATTGCGAGGGGTGTAATACGGCCTTAAATCATTTCCAATGTCTTATACTTGGTGACGACTCCTTTAATCTCTGTTGAGTCCTCTGTGGGATATCCGTACTCTCTACGAGCTGCGAGCTCAACAATATCGTGGTCGCCGCGTCATAGACATAGCGGCAAACCACTCATCACTCTTACATCTGCACGTTGCCTCTGCAACGAGAGTGGGACCCTTTGGGGAAATTATTACGCCGCATGCAACAAAGCTAATTCCTCTTCCAAAGTCCTCAGGTGGTCTCTCATCACTCCAGAAAAAGGTTGCCAAGAGAAAGGTTGTTGAAAGTTATAGGTATGTACAAATTTAAGATTGATCTGGATTCGCATGGATTCAAATATAGATCGCATTATATTTTCTGCATCTGCATCTGTATCTGCAAACAATACGGATATGAATGCGGTTATTTACCATGTGAATCTCCAGATATCCGAATCCATAAAAAATTATTTTTTTATTTTCAAATTATTTAATTTTAATTACTTAAAATAGAATAGAGTAATATCTATAACTAAACAATAACAATTTAACATCTAAAATAATATTTATAATTTAAATCTATCCAAAATAAATTAAATCTAAGTATTAAATTATAATAAAATCATAAATAAAAATCATTTTTACTATTTTATATCCAAATTCGGATATCCGAATTTCGAATCCAAGTAAATTCTGAATCAAGATATCCGGATCCATACGAATCTTCAAAATTAAGAGTGGTAATGGGTCGGGTCGGGCCCGGACTTTGATAAGCCCGGCCCGAGCCCGGCAAGAAAATTAAAAGCCCGGGTCGGGCCGGGCTCGGACTCGGGCTTTATCTGGCCCCTTTTTAAAAAAAAATTAAAAAATTAAAAACATACAAATACAAAATACATTCACACTATATGCAAAGACAATTCACAAATAAATCAAAAATTTTATCGATAAATTAATAATTTAAATGCTACAAACAAATAAAAATGCTACAAACATATTAAAATATATATATGTTTTTTTTTATTTAAGCCGGGCCAGGCCGGGCTCGGGCCAAAAATGCTAAGCCCGGCTCAGGCCCGAGCCCGATCCGGGCTTTTGAGTATAGGGCTCGGCTCGAGTTTTTTTTACCCCGGGCGGGCCGGACCGGACCCGAAATTTTCTGCCACCCTTATTCAAAATGCACATCCGGATCTGGATCTTCCGGATCCAAATATATTTCCCATACCTAAATTAAATTGGAAGAATCCTAATGATTTTGGCCTTTTCAGGAATTTCAAAAAAAAAATGAAAAAATGAAAAACCTACCAACAATATATCACTAGTGGAAATTGAACTCTTACTTTCAAATTTGTTGAATGTTCGCAAGTTCTCTTTTCCTCTCCTGTGGAATTTGGATCCAACATTGAGTTGTATTGAAGTTTTTATAATTTCATGTCATATGTTAATATATAATAATGGACGTTTAAACTTTAATTATATATAAATTTTTATATAATAATTATCAATCATAATTTATAAAAACGTTTGACGCACCAAATTTAGAGTCCCAATATCAAAGTGTTGTGATTCTTTTGTGTGACCAATGAAGAGACTAATGGCTACAGACTAGTCAATGATTTTGACTCTGGTGATGAAAAAGCTTCAACAAATTAGGCTGTATAGGTTTGAAAATAATAGACTAAAACAAAAAGGAAAGAGTTAGAAGATAATAGAGGATTCAAGCATGTTCAAAAATGAAGCTCATTTAGAGCTATAGGTATCAAAGAGGAAGATTCTTTACTTGCAATCATGAAATGAAGCAGACCATGTGAAATGCATTAAGCCCGTTTTGGCAATTATCCTGCCTTTAAAAGTCTATCAAACGCCATCATTTACGCTAGAAAGACGAGCTAAAAACTAAAGTGCCATGTTCCTCCAAATGGAAAAATAATAATAATAATAATAATTTTGTCCAACATGGATCTCTCATTAAAAAAAAATAAAAAATAAAAAATAAAAAATGTTCTAATCACAATCACACGATATTGTTAAATGTGTGGAGCGTAATTATCACCATGATGATGAGCACTCGACGATCAAGATTTTAATGAAACCTTGCAGTTAGATCTTTATATAATATTTAGGGTTATTACCATTTCACAATTTGAGAAATTAGAAAATAATAAATGGGTATAAAATATTAGGATATAGTATTTTAATATTATATCCTTAGAAAATTTTAAGTTTTACTATAAATCTTATATTTCAGTATTTTACTATAATAAGTATTAAAAATAACAAATAGTTATAATTACAAAAATTATTGAGGTGTAACATTTCATTACTTTAATAATCTAGAAAGTTTTATGAATATATAATAGTCTAATGTAAGATTTTATAGTAAGAATGTCAGTTTGTAAGAAATATAATAGTAAAATATTTTATACTCATTTGTTAGTTTTTAATTTCTAGAGTAGTAAAATGATAATAAGCCTAGTGAAATGATAAAAACCCTAGTATATATTTAGAGAAATTGATTGGTGTGAATTTCAAATTCGAATTAGGATCCTCTTCTTTTTTCCCCTCTCATTGTCTCTTAATGCTATCATCTAATGATATGTGATATATAATTCAATTTTAACTATCTTTTTTATATAGCTTACTAGTCTTAGACATAGGCAGGCTAGACAACGGCCTATACCCCTGAGTTTTTTTTTTAATTTCTAACCCCCGAAATGTGAGATCCAGCTGCATCCAGAACTTGTCCACACATGAGAAGCTTCATCACCAACTTTGAAGACTAATGGAGAAATGAAAAAACCTACTTTCGGTGGGTTTGAAAACTTGGTGAAGCAAACAAAGAAAAGCCATGAATGGTGGCTGAAATTCAGGGGTGAACAGTAGCCACAATTTGCCTATAAATTTAGATCATTTCCAGTGTTAAAAAACCATCCCAAAGAGAGTGTTAGAGAGTGTAGTGAGGTTTTGTTAAGTGTTTATACTTTGTAAACTTTGTAATTTCTATTCTTGTGAGTAATAGAAATAATTTCGGTTTTTCCTCAAAAACACTCAAGAGTGATCAGTGAATCACAACAAGTGGTATCAGAGCTTCGGTTGTTCTTTGGGGTCGTAAAATCGAATAACAGAGCTTCCGTTCAGAAAACCGGTTCCGACAAAAGTTGTCAAAAATCCAATTTGAGGGTACAATCAGCTAGTTCACGTCGATACGAGTTCGGTGGTATTTTCCGGCGACCAAACGGAGGACAGACGACGCCGCACGCGCCTACACGCGTCAGTGAGTGACAGAGACTCTCACGCACGTGCTTTACCAAGGTTGAAGACGAGTCCAGTCAGTGCCCAGTCAGTGACACGTCAGCAGACACGTCAGCCGCCAAGTCATCAGCCACGTCTGCGCCACGTGTCTGCCATGTTAGCGCCACGTGTCTGCCACGTCAGTAAGCCGGTCCCACACTTGCCACATCAGCACTGCCACATCAGTAGCCTGGTAAATTTCATTTAGCTCCCTGAAGTTTTGAAATTTATAGTTTTGCCCCATAACTTTTAGGAATTTACAAATCAGCCCCAGTGTCGGATATAGACCAACGAAGTGTCTATTCCATCATTTTCGACCGTTCCGGACGCAATGGTGACCTCCAATTTGTGAAATTCAACCCCGATTTTAGTATATTTTCATTTTAAACTTTAAAACTTAAAATGGAAATGGAAGATTCATCTTCTGGTGCAATGATTAAACTGCCTGCAACTAATTACTCCCTCTGGAGACCTCAGATGATAGATTTTTTGCATTGCAAAGATCTGTTTGATGTCATCGAGATGAAAGGAGTGAAACCAGAGTCTGTTAAGGAGTATGACTGGAATAAACTCAATAACAGAACTTTGGGTTAGATTAGGCAGTGGATCGGTCACAGTGCCTTCCACCACGTAGCACATGACACAAATGCTTATGAAATGTGGAGGAAATTGAAAGACATGTTTCGAGCCAAAACAGCTCATAATAAAGCCTTAGTCATGAGGCGTTTGGTGAACCCGAAACTACAAAGTGGAACTTCCATTGCAGAACACACCAACGAGTTCCAAAGCCTGGTGAACCAGTTGTCTGCAGTAGACATACAACTGGCAGACGAAGTTCAAGCCCTCTTGCTACTCAGTTCTCTTCATGATAGCTGGGAGACTCTAGTGGTTACTCTCAGCAACTCAGCTCCAGGAGGCAAACTTACCATGCCTATGGTAAAGGATGCCCTGTCAAATGAAGAAGCCAGAAGAAAAGACGTGGGCTCAGATCAAACAGAAGCTTTTGTGTCGGAGCAACGAGGAAGACAACAGGAGAAACATCAAGGTAGGAGGAGAGGCAGAAGTAAAAGCAGAGGCAAATCCAAGGACGGGAAAAAGACATACATGTGCTTCCACTGTGGCATAGAAGGCCACTTGAAGAAAAATTACCGAAAACTGCAACGGGAGCATGGACAAGGAAATAACCAGCCGAAGAAGAATGATGCGGAGACACTAGTAGTTACCACGGTAGATGTAGCTATATGCTCCGGCCAAGAAGAAGCATGCCTTCACATCGCAACTCAGGATGTCGAATGGGTGGTAGATACTGCAGCATCCTACCACATCACTCCTCACATGGATTTCTTCACAACATACAAAGCATGAGACTTTGGAGCAGTGAAGATGGGGAATATCAAATCTTCTCAGATTGTGGGAATTGATGAAATACAGTTGCAGACAAATGCAGGGTATACAATAACCCTGAAGGAGGTCAGACATGTTCCGGAACTTCGGCTCAACTTACTCTCGGGGGTAGCCCTTGACAAACAGGGTTATGTTAGCCACTTCAGTAATGAAACTTGGAGAACGATCAAATGTGTCATGGTCATCGCCCGAGGACATATTTGTGGAACTCTATACAAGACTCATGTGAATATATGTGCAGAAAGTCTCAATGTAGCTGAACCGGAGGCTTCTCAGAATTTGTGGCACCAGAGACTCGGTCACATGAGTGAAATAGGGTTGTCTACCTTGACAAAGAATGATCTAATCTCTGTCTCCAAAAATGTTGCTTTGGATCCTTGTAACCATTGTCTATTCGGTAAGCAACACAGAGTCTCTTTCAATTTCTCTTCTACAAGAAAATCAGAGTTACTCAGTCTTGTGTACTCTGATGTATGTGGTCCCTTGGAGGTAAATTCACTAGGCGGTAATAAATATTTTCTGACTTTCATTGACGATGCTTCTCGGAAAGTATGGGTGTATTTTCTGAAATCAAAGGATCAGGTCCTGAACTATTTCAAACTGTTTCATGCCATGGTCGAGCGTGAAACAGAGAAGAAACTGAAATGCCTTCACACAGACAATTGAGGCGAATACACTTCCAGGGAGTTCGATGCCTACTGTGGAGGCCACGGCATTCGACACGAGATGACTGTTCCACGCACCCCACAACACAATGGTGTCGCTGAAAGGATGAATCGCACCATTATGGAGAAAGTCAGAAGCATGATCAGTATGGCTAAGCTACCAAAGCCATTCTGGGGAGAAGCTGTTCGTGCCGCCTGCTACCTGATCAACAGATCACCATCTGTACCGTTGAACTTTGAGATTCCGGAGAAAGTGTGGTCTGGTAAGAATCCCTCAAATTCTCACCTCAGAATATTCGGATATTTAGCATTTGCACATGTATCCAAGGAGCTCAGGCAGAAGCTCGATGCAAGGACTACTCAATGCATCTTCATAGGCTATGGAGACGAGGAATTTGGATACGGGCTATGGGACCCGAAGGAAAGGAAGGTCATCAGAAGTAGGGATGTAGTGTTTCTCGAAGACCAGACAATAGAAGAAATTGAAAAGCCTAAGATGTCTTCTAAAATCAGTGCCAACAAAGCTGATGCAAATCCAGACACAACCCCAGCATCAACACCAGTGGCCATAGATGAAGATGGGTGCAAGACATGCCATAAGCAGAACCGGATGAGGAATGAGGTGTTGAGCAGGGGGAGCTGCAGCATGCTCCATCAGAGGCTTCAGGATCATCAACAGATCCGGATGACAACAGACAGCCAGAACCTCCAGTACGAAGATCTGAGAGAGGCCGGATTCCATCAGCCAGATACTTAGGATCAGGATACATTCTGCTTACTGACGAGGGGGAGCCAGAAACCTTCAACGAAGATGTATCTCATAAAGACAAAGACAAATGGCTGCACGCAATGCAGGATGAAATGGAATCTCTACAGAAAAACAACACTTATGAGATAGTCAAGCTCTCACATGGAATGAAGGCACTTAAAGAACAAATAGGTATTCAAGCTCAAGAAAGATGACAGTGGAAAAGTGGTGAAACACAAAGCTCGGCTAGTTGTCAAAGGATTCCTACAGAAAAAAGGGAATTGACTTTGATGAGATATTTTCACCAGTGGTAAAAATGGCTTCAATATGAGTCATCCTAGGATTGGTAGCCAGATTGAACTTGGAGCTTGAACAGATGGATGTCAAAACAACATTTCTTCATGGTGATCTGAATGAAGAAATCTACATGGAGCAGCCAGAAGGATTCAAGGTTTCAGGTAAAGAAAACCTTATTTGCAAGCTGAAAAAGAGCTTGTACGGGCTCAAGCAAGCACCGAGGAAGTGGTACAAGAAGTTCAACTCATTCATGGTGGGTCAAGGCTATAAAAGAACTGCAACAGATCAGTGTGTATACATCCAGAGGTTTCCAGATGGAAATTTCGTTGCTCTTCTTCTGTATGTAGATGACATGTTAATTGTTGGGCAAGAAGTAACGAAGATCAGCCAGCTGAAGAATGAACTCTCCAAGGCTTTCGACATGAAAAACTTAGGACCAGCTCAACAGATTTTGGGAATGGAGATTGTTCGTGACAGACAGAACAAGAAGATGTGGCTTTCACATGAGAGGTATATTGAACGGATAATTAGGAGGTTCGATATACAGAAAGCCAAACCAGTCAGCGTTCCACTAGCGCACCATTTCAAACTGAGCAAGAGTTCGTGCCCCTCATCCAAGAAAGAGATAGAGGAAATGTCAGCAATATCATATTCTTCAACTGTTGGAAGCCTAATGTATGCAATGGTATGTATCAGGCCAGATATTGCACACGCAGTGGGTGTAGTGAGCCGTTTTCTCTCTAACCCTGGAAAGAAACATTGGGAGGCAGTCAAATGGATTCTTAGGTACCTCAAGGGTACAACGAAGTTTCGTCTGTGTTACGGGAGAGCTAATCCGATCTTGGAAGGCTATACTGATTCAGATATGGCAGGAGATCTTGATGGTAGGAAATCTACATCATGATTCATCTATACTTTTGCATGGGGAGCTGTGTCATGGCAGTCAAGATTGCAGAGGTGTATTGCATTATCCACAACAGAGGCTGAGTACATTGCTATAACTGAGGCAGGAAAAGAAATGTTGTGGCTAAAGCGTTTTCTCCAAGAGTTAGGGATCAAGCAGACAGAATACAAGATACATTATGACAATCAGAGTGCTCTGGACTTGAGCAAAAACTCAATGTATCATTCCCGGACGAAACACATTGATATTCGCTATCATTGGATACGTGAGGTGATGGATCAACAACTACTGAGACTAGTGAAGATCCATACATATGAGAATCCAGCTGACATGTTAACAAAGGTGGTTACTCGGGACAAGCTAAAGCTGTGCAGAGACACAATCGGGATAGCTGTCAGATGACAATTACTCCATACGCAGCTAGAGGGGGAGATTTGTGAGATCCAGCTGCATCCAGAACTTGTCCACACATGAGAAGCTTCATCACCAACTTTGAAGACTAATGGAGAAATGAACAAACCTACTTTCGGTGGGTTTGAAAACTTGGTGAAGCAAACAAAGAAAAAGCCATGAATGGTGACTGAAATTCAGGGGTGAACAGTAGCCACAATTTGCCTATAAATTCATATCATTTCCAGTGTTAAAAATCATCCCAAAGAGAGTGTTAGAGAGTGTAGTGAGGTTTTGTTAAGTGTTTATACTTTGTAAACTTTGTAATTTCTATTCTTGTGAGTAATAGAAATAATTTCGGTTTTTCCTTAAAAACACTCAAGAGTGATCAGTGATTCACAATACGAAAAACTTAATGGTCAAATTATTACAATATTATGTTATGTTCAAGGACCTTAAAATATAAAAATAATCTTAGGTCCATCAGTTTTCAGGGTTGACCCATGAGAGACATGGAGTAAAAGAAAAATGAGATTCATTCTCCGAATTGAAATTCATCTTGAAATCTCTTTATTTTCATCATAATAAAACACTGCAATGTGACTGACTGAAAGTGGACAATGCCCTCGAGTTAAAAGTTATAAATTTGTGTGTTTGTTTGCATGGTAAAGAAATAGGGGTTACAAACTACAGTTAATTAATTATAATCTAATATATATTAGAAATTTGATGAATTAAATATCCAAATGCAACAATGTATAAGTGAGTATCCACCACCAAAGACACATGAGAATAACAAACTGTGTCAGGAAATTATTGCCCCCATCGGCCCCAGTTGTATAATCTTTGTCACACTTTTATAGGATTACAGGACATAATCAAATGATTCAAAACCCTAACCATGAAGCAGCTAGGGTTACAATTGAGATTAGACTCTTACTAGTTGCCCATCAATAATCTGAAGCCTAGTTTAAGTGAGTGGCTTATGACTCTCCAAGATACAAAAAATCTATTGCAGCTAATTCAAATCTAAAGTGAGGGGACAATAACAGAAATTTAATACAGAAACTATCTAAATAATTGAAGACAATCAATCATGCATGCTCCTGACTATTTTGACAAAATGTGAAAAGACTACTGCACTGATAGACCTCCTTTGAGGGCTTAAGTTCTCAATGTGGATTGTGGACTACCATGTGCTATTGTGAGGTCAAGGAAATTTCCCTAGCTTCCTCACATGAACTAACCGTCCGGACTAAAGAATTTAAAAACATTGTCTCCATGTAAAAATGAATACAAAGCAGTTGTTCTAAACTTTTCATAATATTCTATCACGTGTGTTTTTAATAACAATGTACGGTTAAGATTCGGTTATATCACTACAAAATAAATAAGTAAATAACTTGTAGAACTTTCAATCGATAAAATTCAAAATTCTGTCAGTAATGAGTGTTATCGATATTCGTTATCGATGGAATACCAACGAACAATAATTTATCAATAAATAACTTGTCATTAAATTTTTACAATAAAATTCATATCCATCGATAAATTATTGACTGAGTTTCTATCTATTGGTAAATTAATTAAAAAATATATTTTTATGACAATAAATTATCGATGGAAATTTCTATATTGGTGCTTTTGGTAAATTAATTAAAAAAAAAAAAAAAAAAAAATAAAAAATAAAAAAGAAGAGAGAGAGAGAGAGAAAGCCCAACAAATTGCCCCACCAACGATTTTAATTTGTAATAAAGGACACTGGGATTTGAACCCCAAGCATTCACCCATAAAGTGAAGGGTTGGAACTAGACATGATAACGGGTAAGATTTACCGACGAAAAATTTCGTTCAGTAAATTTATCAGTAATTTATTGGTATTTTTTTTTGTCAATGCTTGGTGTCATAAATAGATGCTAATTTTATCTTTCGGTATATTATCGACAAATTTTTCTTCGATATTCAGTAATTGTTTTATTAATGATGATTTTTTTAATATCCGAAAAAATTTCTATTTATAATTTGAAAGTTTCTTTAGTGCAAGGAAATTATTATTTAATAATTATTTATCATAATTTATTTTTTTAAAAAAAAAAAAAAACGTAAAAAACTTAGCTAAAGATACCCATAGATTTCAATTATTGATTATATACGACCAATACCTATAAAATTTGCCTAGCTCAATGGGCCAATACTTTCTTAAGAAGCCCATAACAGATTCACAAGGCCCATCATTCATTCACATCCAACCCAATCAAAATGGCCGAAAACTTGTTCAAAGAATTTACCTAATTGTTTCGAAAACACACGTGTTAGTGTTGTGTCGATGTTTATATTATTGTTGATGGTGTTTTCAGGCACTATGATATTTAAAACAGCACGACGAGGACAGAAGGGTAATTCCCTGCTTGGTTGAGATCATTAAATCCAACCCGACCGCTTTGCAATAAAAGAACAAGCACCTTACGGTTTCAAACCGACCACAATAGAAATAGACCGAGCATTTTATGACCGGCAACCGATCACTTGGGTTCAGATACCCGGGCATTATCAGGTCGACAGAAGCATTCCCAGCATAAAAAGACTATCATGACCGACCACATGGAGACCGACCAGACGAGCGAGATATGCTCAAAGATAATGACACCCTATTCTTACGGATAAGATAAGCAAATTATCCTACTCTCACAAGGAAATGAAGTCAGAATCCGAAAAGGAACAAGAAAAGAGAAGGCAATATTAGACTAGGAATCCTTGCAAGAAGAGAAGACTAAGTTCAAACTATGATTTCTTATGCAAATAGGAGTCTGATTTCTATACTATTATAAATAGGAGGGCAGAGTATGTGTAAAAGGCATCATAAAATTAGTGATCAGAATCATCAAGCTCTGACTTGTAAACACAAAAAGGACCTGAGAAGTATATTTGAGTAATAAAAGTGTCATCCTGTTTTTGTCCGTGGACGTAGGTCGGATCCAAATCCGCCGAACCACGTTAAATCTCTTTGTCGATTGGGGTGTTTATCTGTCTCTCGCTAAATTTGCTTTTGGTCCCCCATAACCAAACAAATTCACTATTGAAGGAGGATTACCTCGGAGGTGATATTCCCGTATTACCCTGAGACCAAAATCAGCCGTCAACAATTATAAATTATCATAATTCATAAAATAAGATTTTACAGTTTTTTCAAGATTTTTCACCGCTCTAACGAGATACATTAACAACAGTCCGACACTCAAGTTAATGGTTGGTTAAAAAATTTAAAGAATAAAAGAAACTTACATCTAATTTGTCACTTTGAGTTATTCTCTGTTGAAGTTAGTCTCGAAATTTGAAATCAAATCCCTCAAACCATCTTTACAACTATTTATAGGTGGAGGTCCAAAGAGTTGGTGTTAAAATCTCATCTATTCATTATCGGGATTTAATCTAATCCCTTCATTTGAAAATGATCATATTTAGAAATAGATAAATGGGTGCATGTCTTTTAAATGGCTCACATGATCTTCAAACTCATGCTCTCGGAGCTCCATAATATCTTATAAGCTTTCTTAAATGGATCAAGTAATTAAAAGTATGGTTCGGATCTATTTAGTTCATTCTTTGATGACACGTGTCATGGTTAAGTGTAGTGGGCCAGTGGCAGAGTAATGAATTTTATCGAGGAGGGGCTTAGTATAAATATAGATTAAAAAAATTTTCAATAAGACAACTGTTTGCACAATTTTTTTTTTCAAAAGAACGTGTAAGGTTCAAACCTCTTGAGACACAGTCCCAACAAGAGGTGTTTGATTAAGTGAATAAGCCTCCAAGGGGCACAAGCACACAAATTACAGTCCTAAAATTACAAAGCTACGAAATTAAAATAAAATGCTCGTTTTGAGTCTTCATTTTTTGTTCTCCTTTTTTTCTTCTTCGCATGAATGAGTCTTTTATAGTGGGTCTTGCTAACTGCTCGGACGGTTTCAGTCTGTAACTTCTCTATAACTGCTGGATCGTATCTCTAACAGTTGAGTTGTGTGTCATAACTACCTGATCGTGGAGGGAACTGTCTAACCGCTTAAATCATGGGATCAACTGCAATATGCATTAGTCGTCCTGACTCTTTTGTCGTCCTAATTGTTGTGTCGTCTCGTGATTGTTCTGATCGCTCTTCCCCTCGTCGCCCTGTTTACGAATCGTTATGTGGCGTGATACTTGTTTGTCCTGATTGCTTTCGTCCTTGTCGTCCTAGAGCGATTTTCTTTTGTCAACAATTGTCCCCCAAATTCACTTTGATTGAGTTGGAAGTGAAATCGAGGTGAATTTCTTGATTTAGATAGACGTCGGCCTACAAATAGACCCGGCCGGTGGAATCGAACCGACCGGTTCCCGGTTCCACACTTAAGTGGAACCGGAACCTTGAACCGAACCGGAACCGACCGGTTCGGTTCAGGTTCCGGTTCGGTTTCGAACCTTTTTTTTAAATTTCGAAAATAAATTAAAATAAATGAGATTAATTTTATAAATAAATAAAATTATTACATTAAAGAGCTTGAGCTTAAATTTTTAAAAATTTAAGTTGCCTACGTATCCTCCAGGGGTGAGAGGAATCAAAGCTCACGTAGTTCCATTACAATTTTAAGCCATTTCCCCTTTGTAAATTTACAATTTTACAATTATCAATCATCATTATCAGTTGATCCTTCAGCTCTGGTTCCGCTTGCACTTGTTGTTGCAAATGCATTATCGAACAAATCTTCAAAATCATCGGGGGCATCTTCTTGTTGTCTCAGATCAGCTCGAGTCCAATCATCCACACAAGTTTTTGCTTCTAGAGTGCTTGGATGTAATGAAGATCGTCTAGCTTCCAATATATTGCCTCTCAAGCTGAAGGCTTGCTCAACCGCAACTGTGGAAATAGGTGCTGCCAATATCTCTTTAGCAATAATTAATAAAACATGATATATATTTTGATGTCGGTTCCACCTGTCAAGGATTTTAAAATTTTTACTAACTAAACTTTCAGTAGGAAACTCGAAATTTGTAGATAAATAATTATCTAATTCGGGGTTATTAGTTGTCGTATCCCTAGCTTTTTTATTTCGTTGCAATAACCAACGATCCTCTGCGCTAAGTCTTGTTTGAATTACCGGGTCGCTACTACTAGATTCACATAATGTTCCTAAGTTATATCTTACAATATAATCATTAAATAACTCAATTAAATCATTTCTTAATTTAGTCATTATTCTTGTAATATCAATTTCATCTATTATTCCTAAATAACCATAGTAAGCTTGTAAAGCACCATTCAAACCTTCTAATTTAAATCTAGGATCAAAAACAACAGCAATAAGATAAAGTAAAGGAATGTCTCTAAAATAATTCAACCATTTTACCTTCATAACAGTAATGGCTTCTAACAAAACAATATCATTAGGATCGCTACTTTCAGCATGTTCATCGAGAGCACCAACAATATTCAAACTTTCAAGAAGAAATAAATGTGTTGTTGGATAATAAACATCGTTAAAAGTTAAAGTAGTTTCATTAAAAACTTTTAAAATATCTAAAAAAATTTCACAAATATCCCATTGACTAGATAAAGTGTGACATTTTGAACATGTTGAGAAAAAAACTACATAATTCATCTTTGTATTGAAATGCTTGACATAAAAGAAAATAAGTTGAATTCCAACGTGTTGGAACATCTCTTGAAAATTTAATCGGTTTAATACCATTTATTTTACAAAACTTCGTTCATTCTCTCCTAACTTGAGAATATGACCAAATACAATTTAGTGCCGTTTTAATAGGATCAAGAAAAGGTGATAATAATTTTAGACCGTCTTGAACACATAAGTTAAGGACATGACATGTACAACGAATATAAAAAAATCAACCCCCTAAATTTGGTTGACATAAGGATTTTAAATCATTGATGGATGCAGTATTTGCAGATGCATTATCAAATCCAATTGTTAAAATTTTGTGCAATAAACCATATTCATCAAAAATTACCTTCATCATTCTATAAATATTTTGTGCAGTATGTTGGTCATCAAAAACTCTAAATGCAATAAGTTGTTTTTGCATGGTAAATGATACATAAATCCAATGACAAGTCACACCCATGTATGAGTGTGTTTGCCAATGGTCACTCCAAATATCATAACATATAGAAATACGACCTTTTATCTCTTTAAATATTTCATTTAAAATAATTTTACCATCTTTATATAATTTAAAAATATGACGTTTTGTTGTGTTTCGAGTCATTCTACATGCAGAAGGATTTAAAGCATTATGCACATAATTAGTAAAATGAAGTTTTTCACCAAAGCTTAAAAAAAGATATGTCATACAAGTTAATTTCGTAAATTCTTCTCTATTTTTTGCATCAGAATATTTAAATAAATCTACAGCACTAGTACCTCTACTAGATGATGCGTACCTGGTCATTTGAGTTTGTGTCGTATCAATTCCAAGTTCAACCAGATGATGTCTTTCCAGGTGCTTGATCATATTACCGTATCCACCAGAAAATTTGTAGGTAACCCCACAATAGTTACAAATTACTCGTTGTGTATTATCTTCTAGGCGTTCCAAATGAAAATGAATTTTGAAAACATCCGAGGAACGAGCCATAACTTCTCTTCTCCGTGATTGTGCACCGACACTAGGGCCGCTCTCTTGGGTTGGCATATTTGACATTATGTTCTCAGATGAGCTTGCCATTTTTCGTTTGAGAAATTAGGAAGAAAAATAAGAAAATTGACTAATTGCGAATGATAATAACTAATTGAATTGAGATTGAGAATAAGAGAATTGTATGAATTGAGATTGAGAATAAGAGAATTGTAGGAAATGAGAGAGTTGAGAATTGGTGTGTTGTTGAATAATGAAAAAAATGAATCATATTTATAGAGTTTTAGAATTTTTTGGAAACCAAAAATGACCCTAAATATAACCGTTTTATTACCGTTATTAGAGATATATTAGTAATTTATATTTTATTTTATTATTTTTTTTAAACACTTTTTTTTATATTAAGGGCAGGGAGCCGTTGGCTCCCTACCCCCCCAACGGCAACTAGCCATTGGGGACGTAGTGTTCCTGTTGGAACCCTACGCTTCCAACCGGAACCGTTTCGGTTCTGGTTGAAACCGTAGAACCGGTGGAACCTTACCGTTCCACCGGTTCGGATTGGGGTCGAACCCCAACTGAACCGGTCGGCCACAGTTCCGGTTCCAAAATCGGTTGGAACCGGAACTTTTCGGTTCCAACCGGAACTGTGGCCGGGTCTACCTACAAATCCTCGTCCTATTGTTTTGTCAGGTCGTCATTTACGTTCCCCATGCGAGCCCATCACTTCTTCAATAAATGCGCGACCTTTCCCAACACGTTTCATCATGATGCTTATTAATGAGCCATATTTCACGTCATTTCAGTGTCACCCTGTATCACACGTCACTTTTATCCCCTTACATCGAATCGTGTTACGACATCTGTCTAGGGCGACTTTACAATTTTTCCTTATTCTCCCGCTCTTTCTTCCTTCGACGATTTGGGATGTGACATCTGTTCCAAGTTGATCATTTTGCCTTCGTTATATAAAGGTTTGGCTTGCTCTTGTTTTCACTTTACTTTCCCTTTGCAAAATTCTCTTCTTTCGTATTCTCAACCTTCGTTATCAATGGCGTCTTCTTCTTCTGTTCCCAAATCAGCTCCTCCACTTTCGGTGACTACTAGATGGCATTGGGTGATTCCTCCGTGAGTGTTTTCAGTGTTCATGTCCTCAATGAGAACTATGGCCAATGCACCCTAGACCTCATTTTCGTCGACGACAACGCCATCGCTACGGCCCCGTTGGCTCAACTGTTTCCTTCCACTTCCAACCTTCCCTTTTCAGAGCCATTGAACGTATCTCCCATGGCTCAGTCCAACCCCATTCGCACATGGCCTAAACATGATTCTTCCTTTGAGACTTGGTTCCAACGTATGTTGTTACATGTAGATACCTGCACCTTTCTTGAAGAACACGGCTTCCTTTCGCTTATCGAGCTCTCATTGGCCTTGCTTCCTTTTGACCGAAACTTGTTTCCCACTTCATTACTGTTTTGGTCCTCAGATTATAATGTTTTCCTTTTTTCTGATGGTCCATTCACCATCACTCTTCGCGATATCGGCGCTCTGACCGGGTTGGCCCCTCTAGGTACGACCATTTCTGCCTGTACAACTTTTCGCTTCCCCGCTCCTTCAATTGACTCTTTGTCCTTCTCATCTTACTTTGTTTTCTTCCGTGCATTTTCCAAATCGGCCGGTCCGGTCTCAATACTGGAGCGTATGGCTTTCTTTCATTATTGGCTTTGCAAGTATATCATTTGCGCGCCAAGCCAGAAACCCGTGGCGGGTTACCTCCCCATCTCTCAATACCTTGCCAATGGTCATCGTTTGGACCTGACATCCTTTTTGTTGGCTGCCATTTATCGAGGGCTGGCCGTTCTTCAAAAAAAACTTTGGTCAGGGACTTCACCGATCGCCTCTGGCCCTCTATTGCTCGTCTAGCTTTGGCTTAGAGCCTATTTCCCAGTCTTCGGCTCAATTGAGTCTAATCATTCTTATCTTTGTTCTGGTCTTTTGTTTCCCCAACTTCGGCCAACCTCTCTCATTCCTCGCACTGTTTTTGAATATTTCTATACCATTTTCTCGGGTCCCTTCTTTCTTTCCTTTCTCCCTGGACGACAGCCCTTCTTTCGTCCATGAAATCCCTTAGTCAGAAGAGGATGAATCAATTCATCGCATATGACGCAAGTTTTTATGCAGCCGCGATTTGATTCATGACATCCTGACCGGGGCCAATGGCAAGGCCGGAGTGGAGGTCAATTAACCTAACTTCAATGGCCGTCAATTCGGTCTCGTTCAAGGATGGCCTCTTCCATTCTTCCATACGCGCTCCGCTTCATCGGACCGTTTTAAAGTTCTTTCGCTCTCGGACATAGATCAATGTTTGTCAGAGACCCGTTCTTTACTATCTTCCTTTATTGCAGTCTCGTTTTCTTCGTGCACTTCAGTCCATTCTCTTTTCGATCGTTTTTGGCCGTCTGGTCGGGAGAGACTCTTTTCTTTGCCCTCTGCACGGGTATTTTCCACCATCACTTTTTCTACCAAGTCCTCAGAGTCGGCGGGGCCAAAGAAACTGGTCCAGGCAACCAAGCCGAAGAAGATTAAACAGGCCAAGCGGAAACAGCCTTCCCCAACTCATAGCTGTGATTCGGACGTGCCCCTCATATGTCGCGCTAAGGTACAATCTGAAACTATGCCCTTCTTGTATATCGGGATGAAATTTAACTTGGGATTTTATAAGTTTCGTATCTTGTGCAGGTGCTTAGGATGGAGCCATCTTCTGCCATACCTGGAGTGACTCAAGCTCCGAAGCCCGAAGCTCCCATGGTTGGGGGTCCATATGGGAAAGCTAAATCCACCGTAATCCTGGTCGTTCAACTTCCATCAGACGATGACAAAACGGCCGAGGCTCCAATCACAGAACAACATGGTGAAACAGCTACTAACGATCCTTCGCCCGGAGTCGACCCCCAAGGTACGGGGCCAAGTATAGAATTTGACCGTTCGCGCCCATTTGTCGAGAAAATTTCACGAGACCGTCCTCTATTTGAATGCCCCCATTTGATGATCATGTCCTAACTGTGCAGAACCCAGATGACGAGCCTATTCTGCTAAACCTATTTGGCCGGATGACGGGCCTCTTTGGCGTCATCTCAAACGGCTTTACCCCTTGGTACGCAGGATGGCCGTCATGGGGCTTAGGGGAAGTCATAGGGATGTAGACGACCTTTTTAGTTTGGCCGAATTGGAGTTATTAGAAGAGGCTTGGTCTTTGTACAAAGACGATGTACTTCGTCGCATTTATGAAGAATAGAAGGTTATTCATATTTTTTGATTCTTACAATTCTGATTCTCCTGCAAATGCTAAGTCAGTAGTCGTGCCGCAACAGTCATCGCCTTCACGGGCAGCATCTCCGAACCCTACAATGCAGGCCTCGGTTCCAGAATGGCCATCGTCTTCAGCCCATTCACCATCTCCTTTTCGGGCGAACTCCCCGGTCTTTTTGGTGGAAGAAACCTCTGCTTGTGATCGGCCATCGTTCTCGGCTCCTTTGTCTGCCCTCCCTCGGCCTACATCTCATGATCATGCTATTCAACAAATAGATACTTCCGACTAACCGTCATCTTTGGCTCCTATTGCTTCTCCCCTTCGGGCGTTATCTCCCATTCTCCCAGTCCAATATCCTATGGAAGAACCGGTATTGCCACTGGAAGCCCCTACACCATCTGTTGCTGAGCCGTCCGGTTCTGCTCGTAGGCCCGAAACTGTAAGTGGTTTTTTCTTATGCTCTTTTTCTTCGTCTATTCTGGTTTGATATACTAACTTTGGCTTTTTTGTAATCAGGCGTCAGATCAATTCTTGCAATCGGTCCAGGATATTTTGAGCGATCTGGACCAGTTAGCCTCTGCTTCTTCCTTGCCTCCCCTATCTCCGGCCCAGGCTACCACAGACTTGGAGGCCCTTCGAGAGGTCCTTGGCCAATATGCATCACTCATGACAACTGACATCGGCCAAGCCACCCTGCCAGAGAATATGCTTAAATTGGAAAAAGCTTCTTCCGAGCTAGACCGACTGTTGGGTCTTCCTATTTTGCCCATTTCAGGGGAAAGCTGACTTTCTCTCCAAGACTTGCAAGATAATGTCCCGGCCCTTATTCTCCGTTATCGGACCATTCATAGCCAGAAGGTCGGGCTGCGTGCATCAATAACTAAGAAGGATAGGCTTCGAGACACCATTGATAACCTTCGGTAAATTATAAGAGAGTCTACAGATGAAATGATTATCGAGGAGTCCTTGCTGCTGGATTTAGAACGTCAGTTACAGGATATCCAGCACCAGATAGAGGAAAGCCGCATGAGGAGGGATGCCAAGAAGAAAGGGGTCGCCTCTCTGGTAGCTAAGGCCACTACCACTATGGCTGAATTCAGGGATTTGGCCCGAGTTGATTTTGAGAAGGGCCTGGCCGATCTAGTGAGGGCCGATGCTGAGATGCATAGAGAATGGCGAAACCTGGGGGAGAGTTTCTCGCTTCTGAAGGATTTACCTGATGAGCTTCAACGATCTTCGGCCAGCAAATAATTATGTAATACTGTAGGACGTTGCATCGTCCAAACGTTGTATTTTTTAGGACGTTTTCGTCCTGAATTAATGAAAATAATTTTATATACTTAGTTTTGTCCTTATTGTAAAGACATTACGTTCTCGTGCTTCCATAATGATGGAACATATTTTTTCAAGTATTTACCGTTTATCGCCCTATCATGTACTTTTCCATTCAAATTTTTTAAATGGTAAGCTATGTTTGGCAATACGTTGTCTACCTCAAATGGGCATTCCCAATTAGACGACCATTTTCCATATGCCGGATCTTTGGCTCCAAGTGGCAATATAGTTTTCCACACTAATTCGCCTTTTCTGAACGATTTAGTCATGACTTTCTGATTATATCCCTTGGCCATTTTTTTCTTTTGTGCTTCCAAACGATTTATGACATCGCATTTGATATCGTCCAATTCCAACAAATTTTGGATTATTGCTTCGCTATAATCTTCCCTTGTCAATTCTTTTTGCAACATCACCCTAGTGGATTCAATATTAACTTCAACTGGTAATACGGCCTCTTGACCATACTAATTAATGACTAAGAGGGACTGTTAGTGTGTTCGTGGTAAGTTTGGCGTGACTGATTATGAAATGGAATGATTCTCCCATTGGACTGATTAAGAATATTCCTATCCATGCTCCTTTCGTCGTGCTAGATCCATCAAAATACATCGTCCATGGTTTCAAACTGCATTCATCTAATTCCATTTCCATTTCTCTAATGGTGCTCAAACATGGGTGATCAGCTAAGAAATCTGTAAAGGCTTGATTTTTTACAGTTTTTTTAGGTTCATGTCGTATATCGAATTCTGATAATGATAATTACCAGAAACCAACTCTTTGATGCAAAATATGACGAGAGAACATGTACTTTATTATATTAACTTTAGTAATTAAGTACATTGTAATCGGCCTAAGGTAGGCTCGCAATTTAGTACATGTAAAATATAAAGCCAAACACAATTTCTCCATTGGAGAATAATTACATTCATATTTCAGCAATTGTCTGCTGATATAATAGATGGCTCTTTCGACATCCATGTCATCATCTTGCGCGATCATCCCAGCTATGGATTGCTCTTCGGCTGATATATATAACTTCATTGGCTGTCCTGGCACAGGGGGTACCATCACCGGCAGTTGTGATAAATATTTCTTCAGGCTCTCGAAAGACAAACTCGTCCTTATCCTTTAGCCTCAACAAAGACGAGAACACTTTAGTTTTTCCTGCACAGTTAGAGATAAATCTTCGTAAGAAATTAATTTCTCCTAGAAAGCTTTACAACTCTTTCTTATTTCGGGGTGGTTTGGCTTCAGTGATTGCCCGAGATTTATTGGTATCAATCTCAATTCCCCGCTGGTGTACTAGAAAACCTAGGAAATTTCATGTACAAACCCCGAAAGCACATTTGGCAGGGTTTAACTTCAATTTAAATTTCCTTTTTCTCTCGAAAGCCATTGTTAAGTGGCTAAAATGTTCGTCTATGGTTACGGACTTAGCCACTATATCGTCCACATAAACCTCTACAAATTTGCTGATCATGTCATGGAAAATTAGATTCATGGCCCGCTGGTATGTGGCCCCAGCGTTTTTTAGACCGAATGGCATCACCGCCCATTTATAACATCCTAAAGAACCTAGGCACCTAAAAGCCGTTTTATGTATATCGCTTTCGGTGATATAGATCTGATTGTATCTCGGGTACCCATCCATAAAAGAGTACATCTGGTACCCTGCTGTGGAGTCTACTAGGGAATCTACTGTCGGCATGTGGTATTGATCTTTTGGTGTGGCCAAGTTTAAATTCCTAAAGTCTATGCATATTCTTAGCTTTCCATTATTTTTCATGACAGAGACGATATTTGACAACCATTCTATGTATCTGGTCGTCCTAATGAATTTCGCCTCCAAAAGGCGTTCGACCTCTTTCTTAATGTCAGGCATGACATTGGGTACAAACCTCCGGGGAGGTTGTTTATACGGCCTATGGTTTGACATAATTGGCAACCTATATTCCACTAACGTTCTATTTAAACCAGACATTTCATTATAGTCCCAAGCAAAACAATCTTTATATTTTTGTAACAAATGGATCAGTTTTTCGCGTACCCGGGCCTCTAGTTCCTTGCTGCTGTAGGTGATACGTCTATCGTCCTCACTTCCAAGGTTTACCTCATCCAATACATCTTGTACCCTTGTGATGCTAGCCTTATGCCACCCATTCAGAGCGTATTCTTCCTCTTCCATTTGTTGTTCGCTCTTGTGACTCCATTCCATCAAACAATCTACCCCGCATACCTCTCTTATTTTGTCTTCTGTCTGATGTGCTAACAATTTATCCCTTAAGGCCAAAATAGTGGCATGAGCTTCAGCTCCATCTTCTCATTCCGTTACATAGGCCATTAAGTTGGCCCTGGTGGCCGCGCGTGCGGCTTTTTCTTTACTCTGATTGTTCTTTTTCATTGAATTATTATGCATTGGCTCTCCAAAGACCACTGTGGTTGGCCTTGTTTGCGCGAATAAATCTTTTAGCAAACTTACGGGGTATGGCTCATCGTTTTGAGCCATAATGGCTGAACTTTCTCCTTCATTCAGAACCCTGGTCGGCCTATAATTTCCCTCGTACATGAAGTATTTGGCCGAATTTGTTTCTGAAGCGAAAGGTCTGTTATCAGCATGTATTATTTCCATTTTATCTCTCTAGTTCAAGAAAACTAGGCATTGATGAAGGGATGAAGGAATGCATCGGCTGCCGTGGATCCAATCCCGTCCTAAGAGCATGTTATATGTGGTTGGTCCATCTATAACGAAGAACACTACTATCTTCGTAGTGCTCCCTACTTGCAAATCTAACGGCACGACCCATTTGGCCGTCGTCGCCCCTTCCATTGAAACTTGTGAGCACCACCTCTGTAGGGATGAGATCGCCTTCTGACTTTGCTAAACGTTCTAACATCCTAAACGAGATTGCATTGATGGCTGCTCCATTATCAATCAATACTTTGGTGATGGGTATCGTGTTGGCCTTTGCTTTTACATACAATGGCGGCAGGTGTTTCGTCATTTGTGGTGGTGGTTTTGGGAATATCACTTTCCCTGATAGGCCTACCTCCATTGTTTGTTCATTCCCAGCATTGGCCCGAGGTAGTTCTCCCTCAATGTCCCATCTAGAGGGTGGTAATGTGACCGGCGCATTGTGAGAGACATTATTGACGACCAGTCTTCGCTTTTCCGCCCTGGTAACGGTCCGTTTTATTTTGGGCGTTCATATAGGATGAGGTATGGGGATCGTCCCAAGTCTTCTCCTAGCGTTCCCACTGCAGGGTTTCCGGCCTCATATAATTCTTTGAGAAGCCGATTCTGTGATATTCCCCTTCTTCGTGCTTCAGTCCTGATGTCAATTTCTTCTTCTATGTCAGTCATTTCCTCGTATGAAGCCTCTCTGTCTGTTATCGAGAGTGCTGTAAATTCTTTCTCATCACCATCATAGACATCTTCGTTATTTCCAGATCCTTCACTGTTGTCCCCCTTGAATTTTTTGGACAACAAGTAATGATTAGCCACAACCGGTGACATACTACCAAACTGAATGACAATAGGGGGTTCTTCGTCGTCTGTCTCGTCCCGTTTTTGTCTATCAAACTTGGTACGCTCATCACAATTAGTAGTTGTCCCTTCTCTGTCGTCACTCTCTTTACTACTCACATATGGTTTCTCCCTTGTATAAGCATTATGGCCTGTGATGACTTTCATTTCGCCTTGTTGGCGCATCATACGGCCATAATTTCTCTAGTGTCGTCTCATTTGCGTCTTTGTCATTTCGATCACATGAGGGTAGTTCCTTCCCGGACGTTGCTCCGAATATGGCCTCCGGTATGAATGCCATACGTTTGGCCGATGAAGTTTCGGCCTAAACGTCCTTATGTTTTGGACGAAGTTTGAATTCTCACCGTAGAGCCTTGGCGCGAAGGTCCTCGGTTGCCATGCTACTGGCTCTTTCTTTACTGGCCTTTCACAGGCATCTTCCAACTCCCTCATCCACTATATACTGTTCTTGCACCGTGCACACAGATTTCACTGATCCTTCCATTCTTGGGGTGTTTTGATCCTTTTCCAGAGTGCTCGGAGGATGACAATCATGATCTTCATCTAGGACCAACTTGAACTTTGGCAAGTTCATTTTGGTGAGGTCCGAGTTGATCATGTTTAATTCCATCGGCTTTGGAAAAGGGTTTTCGTCCACCGCCATCTTTTTTTCGAACGTTATTCGTCCAGATTCTATGGCATCCTGCAAAACATTCCGAAAAATAAGACAATTATTAGTTGAATGGGAACATGCATTATGCCACTTACAATATTTTTTACCACCGATTTGCTCGGCGTTTGGCAATGTGTGGCGATCGCTCAAACTAATTTTCTTGTCTTTATATAATTGATCGAATATGACATCGACTTTCGTGATATCGAAAGAGAAATTCTACTCTTTTTATCGTTCTTTTCTTTGGCTTGGGGTTCAGCCCACGCTTTGTAAACGTATGACTTCCCTTTAACCAATTCGGCCAAGCATAAGTCGGCCGATTCGATGTCCATTTCGCCTATTTCATAATTGATGTTCCTGTAATACGTTCCTTTGCTAGAGTTTTTCATTTGTTCCTCATCTCTTAATAACTGTTCATAACGCACCACACTAGTGGTGAGTTGGGGGAGATCCCAAAATTCACGATCTTGAAATTTTTTTTTCAGATCGAAATTTAGACAGCTTTGGGCGATTTTCACAAATTTCTTTTATGGCAAAGGCACGTAACATCGGCCTCGAGCCACTTTGAACCTTTGTAAGAACGTCTCGGCCCATTCTCCTGGCAACTGTCTCAAGTTTACCAAATCGGCCAAGGCCGCTTCAGATTCGGCCTTGTAGAATTGTGAATGGAATAGCTGTTCCATTTGTTGCCAAGTTTCCACCGAGTTAGATGGCAGGCTGACATACCAGGAGAAAGCTACTCCTGACAGTGAGCCGTGAAATAACCTCAACTTATGGAAAGCATTTGTTTCTCCACACTGCAGGGTAAATCGCCCAATGTGTTCCATAGTAGAAACTTCCCCAAACCCTGTAAACAAGGAAAAGTCTGGTACTTTGTAATTCCTAGGCCACGGATATGTTACATCGATCCAATCTGGATATGGCTTTCGATATCTTGGGCGAATTGGCCTTATCCCTAGACCGAATTGATTCTGAAGAATCTCGGTCATCTGTTCTCTCAGCATATCATTGCCATTGAATGGCATTGCTATGGGGGTGGTTGTGGTCCTCTCACAAGTGGGACATAGTCGTGAATGTGACCTTGTGAAGCCTGGAGACCTTGGGGAAACACCACTTCATGTTGTGCCATATTTGGCCCTTGGTGTAGGTTTAACCCTAGATATAGGCCATTGCCCCCAGGACTTATTCCCCCTGGAAGTCGTAGGGACAGTGACCCCTTACGGAGGAATATTGCTCGGACCATCCTCCTGACTGCTTGGTGCAGGAGGAGGTGTAGTCCACGGTAGGGTTGTCCCCCGTTTACACATTTGGCCATTAACTCGTTTAATGAGCTTAAGTGTTTGGCCATATTTTCATAATGCGAGTTACTAGTCGAGGTAAACTTATCTATGATGTGAGCGTTTTGAAGCCTAACCTGCTCAAAAACATCCTGTGTGAACTCACCAAACAAGGCGCGAACCGCGTTAGGGCTAAACTCTCGCATAGATTCATATCGACTAGCATCTGCCAGACCCTCGAAATGGCCTACTACGGCGAGAACGTGGGGCTGGTTGATTTGCTCCAGTCCCTCTTCCTCCATACTTGAGCCAGTTTGAGTGTTTCTTTTCAGAGGTATTTCCACTTTTTACACCAATTCTCCCACTGTTGTCGCCAAAAACTGTTTGTATAATTTTTTGTCAAAAGAACGTATAAGGTTCAAACCTCCTGAGACACAGTCCCAGTAAGAAGTGTTTGATTAAGTGAATAAGCCTCCAAGGGGCACAAGCACACAAATTACAGTCCTAAAATTACAAAGCTATGAAATTAAAATAAAATGCTCGTTTTGAGTCTTCATTTTTTGTTCTCTTTTTTTCTTCTTCGCATGAATGAGTCTTTTATAGTGGGTCTTGCTAACTGCTCGGACGGTTTCAGTCTGTAACTTCTCTATAACTGCTGGATTGTGTCTCTAACAGTTGAGTTGTGTGTCATAACTACCTGATCGTGGAGGGAACTGTCTAACCGCTTAAATCATGGGATCAACTGCAATATGCATTAGTCGTCCTGACTCTTTTGTCGTCCTAATTGTTGTGTCGTCTCGTGACTGTTCTGATCGCTCTTCCCCTCGTCGCCCTGTTTACGAATCGTTCTGTGGCGTGATACTTGTCTGTCCTGCTTGCTTTCGTCTTTGTCGTCCTAGGGCGATTTTCTTTCGTCAACAACAACAAGTCTTAGAAAAATAAAAGTATAAATATTGATGAAAATGATGATGCCTAGTTTCTTTTATTTATAGTTTTTTAAATGACAAAAAACAGGCTTGCAAATAAATAAGAAAATTAGTCTAGAGACGGGGAATATTTCAGGCCTAACAAATCTAATAAAAACTTAACCAAAATTTGGGCCCAGTTAGGGGTTTTGTTAGTTGTCACAAGTCCAGCAGCAAGTCTGCCCGTAGTTGGGTGGCTTATTTTATAAAACTCAACACTTCTCAATTCATTAATCGATATTACAAACTCAGACATGCATGCTGATAACTGCAAGGGTTTCTGGTGTTTAATGCTGTTGGATGTGGTACTGGCTCTGTTGACTATGGAAAGATTCTCTCCTTAAGCACACTAATGGAAAAAAAGAAGAAAAAAAAGAAGAGAAAAATGGTGTATCTCATAAAACCTATTCCGCTGTTTGGATTATTTAGTAATATAGAGTATCACGAACCTCACGAGTACTGTTGTGTTAAACGATAATTCAAATATTGAGTATGTAAAACAACTTGAGTTCATGAAATGGTTGAATAATCAGGGGCTCGCATCACAAATTTTAAATCTTTACGTCAAAAGGCAATTTGACGACTTAAGGAAGTAAGGGATGAAGATACGCCCTACGTAAGATAAGTTTTTTGAGAAATCATGTTGATCCTTAGCTAGGTGTTAGATTAACTCGACCAAGGAAATAATAAAATGAACTATAATGTTAGGAATAAATCTACACTTAGTGCCAGCATAAATCAATCTGATTTGCTTACAATTCTTAGTAAAAGAACCACACACACACACACGAAGAAGCATTTGAAAGGTAAAACCTTAGCTGAGATTGAATTTTTTATTTGGGAAATACTCATACTTTGAAAAGAGATGGAATTTTGAGAAAAGCTTTTGAGAACATGTGAAGAGTCATTACATGATAAAAAAGGATTTTGAAAAGCAAATTCAATGATTGGAGAACACCAAAAGGCAGTCAGGACAAAAGCAAGACGAAATCTGAAAATATATGCGTGGAGAAGCATCGCGACTCTTACAAGCCGAAGAATGGGCAGTCAACCAAAAATCATTTTCACAAATACATACATGCATACATAAATATAACATTTCAGTTGTGGGAAGTTGAGCGAAGTAAAACAAGGACGAAGAAAAATATGATATGTTGTGAAACCCTTCAATGAATGGAGCAAGTTACAGAATGCTTAGTCAAGAGTTGAAACCTCAAAGACACGGAGCACCCGATAGTAAGGATGGCAGAAAAATCCGAGGCCGGTCCGGCCCGGGATCAAAAAATCACGGGCCGGGCCATAGTTTAAGAAGTACGGCTCAGGCTCGGGCCTGAGCCGGGCTAAGGATATTTAGCCTGGGCTAAAAAAAATATTTTTTTTTAATTGCTTACTTATTATTTGTACTTTGTCGCATTTGAATTGTTAGTTTATAGACTAAACTTTTAATGTATTTGTGGCCGAGCTCGGGCCAGGCTTATCAAAGCCCGGGCCTGGCCCGGTCCATTGCCACTCTTACCCAATAGTCAGAAGGACAAGACATGAGGATGAAGCTCGCATAAAAAAGAATATTGAGGGCGAGGCTCGCCTAGATGTAATAGCTAGAGGCGACGTCTGTCGCGTAATTAGGTTTTGGAATGCTTACGACAGAAATATATTTGGAGTAAAGAGAGGTTTTTGAACGTTTCGGACAACAAAGGAATTTTAGAAAAAGGACTGCCCTAGAAGATGAACCGAGTTGAAGGATTTGGAAAATTAGAAATGGCTTTGGAATGCCGATAGATTTGGAAAACTGAACAAAATCGGAACGTTCATAGATTTGGAACATCAATGGACTTAGAACGGCAAGGGATGGGATTGGAAAACCGATAAATTTGAAAAATTGGAAAGATGATTGGGACGAATATCAGACAACTTCGAGAATGAATACAACCTTGAGAATGAGGACAAAATAGAAAACGGCTCCGAGAATTAGGTGCGAACCTTGAGAATGAGGATGGGACATTAGACAACTACGAGAATAAGGTACAAACTTCAATGAGGTTGAAATATCACAAACAAATGGGGTATAAACCTCAGGAATGGGGATGAACATGAGATAACTTCGAGAATGAAGTAAATCCTTAGGAATGAGGATGAATATGAGATAGCTTCGAGAATAAAGTGAAATCTCAAGAATAAGAATGGACATAAGATATCTTCAAGAATGAAGTGAAATCTCGAGAATAAGGATGAACATCAGATAGCTTCGGGAATGAAGTAAAACCTTAGGAATGAAGATGAACATGAGATAACTTCAAGAATAAAATGAAACCTCGAGAATGAGGAAGAACATCAGATAGCTTCGGGAATGAAGTAAAACCTTAAGAATAAGGATGAACATCAGATAGCTTCGGGAACGAGGTAAATATTCAAGAATAAAGTAAAACTTCGGGAATGAAGACATACATTAGTAAAGCTTCGAGAATGAAGACACACATCAGTAAAACTTCGGGAATGAATACAGATATTAGAAAAGCTTCAGGAATGAACACACGCATCAGTAAAACTTCGAGAATGAAGACATATATCAGTAAAACTTTGGGAATGAAGACATATATCAGTAAAACCTCGAGAATGAGGATAGACATCAGATTATGGAAAGCTTCGAGAATGGAGTAAAACTTCAAAAATAAGGATGAGCAATATCAGACAACTCCGATAATAGAGATACACATCAAACAACTCCGAGAATAGAGATAGACGTCAGACAACTCCGAGAATGGAGATAGACATCAGACAATAGATAGCTCTGGGAATGAGGTAGAATATGGACATTGAAATAGAGGTATCTCATCAATGATTGAAGTATCGGAGGGTTCGAGGGCCCATCAAATAACAACTGAAACATAGCCAAGTAAGTTCGGCGATGCCAGATAAGCTAGGTAAGTAAAAATACATGCATGACTTTGATAGACTTGTCACTATGACATACTGAATAAGCCTACTAAAGTGGGGGTGACTATAAACAATGTATTTTTGCACTTAGCCCAATGATGAGTCTCTTATGGGAATACCCTAAAAAGTTTGGGAAATGTGTAAGGTTTAATGTTATAAGGAAAAAAACCCTAAAAAAACCCAAAATCCAGAGTTCTGGCCAGACATACCTTAAAGTCTGGATGGATATGTATCAAGTTTCTAGTTTTACAAAAGGATTCGTTCTTTTTCCTTCTTTAGCCAATTTCCATAAAACCAAAATATTTTCCTTAATAAATCAGATCTTTTCCCTAAAGAACACAACCTAAACACTATAAAATATAGACAAAACACACAAACAGGGGGGATTGGGAAGGAATTTTTTGGAGAATGATTCTCTCTCTCTTTGAAAGCAGTAAACATCAAACACAATAACCACCTTTCACTCCAACAAAAGATCCAGCAGCAACCATAAAGCTTTTAGACGTATTCTCAGAGCCGAGTAACACTTGAGGTATGCTGCTAGGCATTTACCTACGATCTATGTGATATCATAGAGATAAAATATTGAAGAGTAAATATCATCTAACTACTACTCGATAATGAACCTATGACGGTCGAACAAATATTGTTCTTGTCTAAGTTACAAATTCAATGATGTTTATTAAAGGTTAATAAATGATTATTTTGGCAATTAATATAAAATTTAGATTTTCAATTAAAATAGTATTTTCTGATAAGATTAGGACATTCAGAATATTTCAAAAATATTAATTTAATTAATAATTTCGAAATATAAAATTTGATTATCAAGGTTAAAATTTTCCTAATTTTTTTGGGAAGGAATCTTAAAGAGACCAAATATGATTTGAAAAGATCTTAGATTTTCCTTATTGTATTGGGATACAGATGGAGCAATACCCATCTATAAATAAAGGTGAAATTCGGCCAAAGGGGTTAAGTTGAACCCTTGGCTGAATTTCCTCAGTTTATATTTATATTTTTGTTGTTCTGAATTAGATCCAATATTAATTCCAAGAACGTTTGTTTCGTGGATATTAAATCTAAGACATCAACATCGAAGAAAGAAAAATGGTTTTATTTTTTTCTCAAAGTGAGAGCAATTTGTTCGTAGATGAGTTGTAGTTTATCAACTAGAGATGCAACGCTTGGTGCACTACTAAGAGGGAAAACTCAAAAAATAAATTCAAGAAGGCTCAAGAAAATGATAAACGCATTCAGGTATGATTACTTTATTTTTGGTTTTTATTTATGTTGATAAATAAATAATTTACTTGCATGTTTAAAATTAATAGAGATTAATTTTATTAGTATATTTGTTTACATCAATAACGACATAACCACGATCCTTAAAGTGATTCTGGGAGAAAATTTTAAATTTCAGTCATATGGATTCTTTCGAGCTAACCCCAATCCTTAAGTGGTATCAGTAGCTTTGAGGTTATGTCGCTTTGACGAAAACAAATCAAAAGCATGTATTAGGGATCCTACAGAGCACTATTTCATTAGACTATTATTTTATATGGATAAAATTGTTGTTTCTGGCTGAATATTTTTGTGGTTACACTATACATAGGGACTAATAATTCTTCAAAATTTTAACTCAATTAAATTTCGAAAAGGTCGAGTTTTGTTTTTTGTGAAAGTCGCAGTGGACAGAACTTGGAAATCATGTGGATAAGCTTTTAGCTTCTCCGGCTCGCAAAGCATATCCCATTATGTTGCTACGCACTCATCGAGTTGCGATGCGCACCACAACATGTTGCGACGTGCACACATTTCTACAATATGGATCAATTTTTAAAATTCTGAAAGCTTTAGGATTTTTCTATAAATACCCAAAAGTTCAGGGTCAAACTGTAATTTTTAAAATTATAAAATTTTACGAAATTTCCAGAATTTAATTTTGAGTAAAATTAGAATTTTTATTCCATTAAAATTCATTTTTTGAAAGAATCCTAATGGAATTGGAGTTGTTGCTAGTTTTGAACTTAAACTTCCTTTTAAGACGTCAAACCCAAATTTGAGTTCTAATTGAATTAAAACTCATTTTTTAACTCACCACACTAATCCTAATACAAATTTGATTAAATATTTTAATAATTCAATATGATTAAAATATTAATTGATAAATAATCAAATAATAATATTTTAAAAGTTTCAAGATTAGTATAGGATTATACTAGCCATGAAAGCCTAAAACTTCCTCGAACAATGAGATATTAAAGAGAACTCTGTCACCAAGGCAATAAGAGCCTAAGAAGGTAGATACTTAAGTGGTCACGACAGACCCCCTAATCTTTTAAGGGTTTTCTCTAGACACCGAATTGTGAATGAATGTCTTAAACCAAATGGAACAATTTTACTAAATATTAATAAAATATTATGATCCCCTCGTCTAGAGCCAAACATAAAAGTTATATAATAAAATGTGCTTATGCACTATGTTTAATGAAAGTATAAGATACAAAAACATCAAGACGCACTAAAAGAAAAAACCTAAATCTATATAGAGATATGAATGATTAAATAATCCCCAAGATTAAATATTAAGCTTTAACTTT